>JAHBCN010014941.1:0-21780 GCA_019359885.1 Listronotus oregonensis
CATGTAAAATTCAATTCTCTTAAAAATTAAAATAGTAGTAATTTATGTCATGTGCACTGTGCACATCAATTTTGTTGGTTATTAGTTACTTTTGTAAGCACATGGCAAATTAAGCTGGTTATCTTATGTTTGGTATTAAGAGACTACATGCATGCATTTTGCATCTCTCTAAATCCCCTTTAGTAAACCAGTAATATTTATTTGGGACAAAAATCTGTTTAATTATTAACTTTTATTGACAAACTTACTACTTTACCTTTTTGATAATCACTATCAAAATCAAATGTTTAATCCTTTTATTTAACTTAATTTATCATTCCAACTAAATTTCTTATTACGGTTTTGTACGGCTGCTCCCGTAAGCCCGCTTTTGCATCTCGGATCGAAACCAGATGTTCGTCAAAATGAGGATTTCAGTATTTGCCAGTAATTTGCATTGGTAGACGATTCGAACCACTCAGAAAGCAAATTATCACGATTGTCAGCGTATTTCGCTAAAATTATATTCTAGGTTATACAATTCGGGCTGATTTCGCGGAATCGGAATGAATTTTAATATTGAAAAAGTTAAAAAGTTTGACTTTGCGTGAAAATTTAAAATTACTTTTTTTTGTTACAAAATTTTATTACAAAGAATTTGTTGTTTGAAAACTTTTTAATTCTGTTTATGAGGTTGATTTTAAAATATACTGCACGTCTATCGAATTGACCTAAAATTTTTAATTTAAACTAGTAGTATAGTAAAAGTATTACTTTTGTGGAAACTGTTTCCTTTGTCTAACTCAGGGGTCTCCAAACATTCCAGCCTTAGGGCCATACTGATTACTCCAGTAAGTTCCGAGGGCCAAAACCATATTATCATTGTTGCCGGTGGTAAGAAGTGAAATAGTCCACTGATGAAAAAAAAGTCCGAAAAAGTACACAACGTTTAAAAAGGCTGAAAAATCGGACTAAAGTCCACAAAACGGCAACACTGCATATTATTAATTTTCCTGTCATTATCTGTAATTTCTAGATTAGTCGTAGAGTACGAGCCATGAGGAGTAACGTGACACGACATCTGGTGGACACAAGCGGAAATAGCTAGTACCTTTTATCGCTAACAGATGGCGCTAATAGCACGTACAGAATAATCTCGTTGGTTCGAGAAAGTTCTGGATGGCAGTAATTGGAATATATGTGGCGCAACCACAAGTTAATTCCTATGACACTGTTGTTAAATAAAATAGTGCATACCTCCTTAAAACGTGTTTGTGCGTGTTTAAGTTTAAGACATCTTTATAACAGTATTTTGATTTGAATTGTTGCTTTTGTGTGTGAATTAGTAGTAAGGAAAAATTGATAGTAAATGCAGAAAATTCAAAGATCAGTGGAACATTCAGTATTTCGTAATTGAGTCCAGTAACAAGGCGCTATGTTTGATTTGCAATGAAAGCATAGCCGTTCTCAAAGAATATAACATTAAACGTCATTATGAAACAAAATATTTTCAAAATTACTCAAAATATACAGGAAGTTTGCGGACAGAAAAATTCGAAGCTATGCTGCGCGGATTGAAATCGCAGAAATTCTTCATTTACAAAACTCAAAACTGAACAAGAGGCTGCAACTCATGCCAGCTTTCGTGTGGCTCTTGAAATTGCAAAACGTGGAAAACCATTCACCGATGGAGAAATGATCAAAGAATGCATAATTGCAGTAGCCGAAGAAATGTGCCCTGAAAAGGTAAATTTATTAAAAACTGTCAGTATGTCAGCAAACACTGTGGCTCGAAGGGTAGAAAACATCGCTGAAAATATATCCTCTCAACTGTTCCACAAAAATGGACATTTTGAGTGGTTTTATTTGGCATTGGATGAGTCAACGGATGTGTCAGATACTGCTCAGGTGTATATTCGAGGAGTAGATAAAAGCTATGAAGTGCACGAAGAACTTCTTGATATGTATAGTATTCATGGCACAACTACTGGTACAGATATTTTTAAAGGAGTTGAAATGGCCATTAATCAAAAGAACCTTCGATGGAAAAACTTGAAATGTATTACAACTGATGGAGGCAAAAACATGAATGGGAAAGATAAAAGAGTGGTCGCTCTTGTGTCAAAGGCTGTAGAAAATGACGGTGGTTCAAAACCATTAGTCTTACATTGTATCATTCATCAACAGTCTTTGTGCGGAAAATGTTTGGATATGTCTGACGTTCTGAAACCAGTCATATCAACTGTTAATTTTATCAGATCTTTTGGGCTGAATCACCGACAATTCCGACAATTTATTGAAGAGATTGGAGAAACTGACTACTTTATCATACTGCCGTACGCTGGCTTAGTTGTGGAAAGTCCCTTTAGCGCTTTTTGAACTTCGAGCAGTGATCGAATTTTTTTGAATGAAAAGCATCGCCCTCTTACTGAATTACAAAACAACGCATGGCTGTGGAAGTTAGCATTCTATGTTGATTTGACAAAACATGTGAACGAACTGAATTTGGGATTGCAAGGAGAAAAACCAGCATCTTCCTGATTTATACACTAATATCAAATCATTCCGGAAGAAATTGAGACTGTTTCAATCACAACTAGAAGTAAATGTTTTTCACATTTTAAAACATGTGAAATATTCAGCCACACTACTGAGACTGAGTTTCCTATCGATTTTGCAATCGAAACTTTGAGTGCTTTGAAGATAAATTTTGATACTCGTTTCTCGGACTTTGATGCCATTGCGAATCAAATTAAGATTTTTCAGAATCCTTTTGATACTGACATTGAAACCCTAGCCCCGGAACTTCAAATGGAAATGATTGATCTACAATGCAGTGATATAATTAAGAACAAATATCAAAACTCATCTTTGTTGGAATTTTATAAGAGTCTTCCACTGACACAATTTGATAATTTGCATAAATTTGCTCGTGGTCTGTTTTCTGTTTTTGGTACTACTTATTTGTGTGAGAAAACCTCCAAAATGAAGTACACAAAAAAATGTTTACAGATCGAAATTAACTGATGAGCATCTTAACTCTCTTTTAATAATTGGTACAAGTAAAATTAGTCCACAACTATAAACTATTGTCAGTGGAATATCTCAATTACATAAATCTCATTAGTATTTCATATGTCATTATGTTTGTTATAAGTTATGTGATTATTTAAAATGTATAAAATGTTAGTTGGATTCATTTCAATAATTTGTTAGTTATTATATACTGAAGTTAAATTTTCTGCATATTATACATGTCTTTACTCATTACAATTCTGTGTTTCTTTATCCAACTTAGTTGTAGAGTTAGCGGAGTTAGCCCATAACCATATCAATGTAGATGTCATATTAATAATTATTCAACATAAAATTAGAATACTTCAGTAAACTAAATTTAATTTGCTATAAAAATTATTTGTTCTCTAAAAGGAGTTTTCAAGTATGCTAGCTCTCCGCGGGCCGGACAAAATCTGTCCGCGGGCCGGATGTGGCCCTCGGGCCGTAGTTTGGAGACCCCTGGTCTAACTTAACAAGATAAAATATTTTTTATAGTTTATTTTGTTTTCCGGAAATATCAATTTAAATGAAAATTTATTTTTGGCTTTTCTGCAGAATAAAGATATTTATTTCTTATATTTATTAATTTTCTGTTTTTATATAATTTCGATAAATAATTATTTTATTATAGTACTTCTATATATTTATCGTAGCATGGTGAGTTCCCTCGCTGGGGCCCTAAGCACTGAGGCCTATGCCCATTATGCTCTACACCAACCTCTACTGTCCTTTATGTATGCATTCCTTTTACACTGATAAGGCGCTGTCATTTTGCTTACTAGATCCCAATTCCCTTACTAGTGATGCGAGTCCTGTTAGTGGTAGGAATCTTATGTCATTTAGGTCTAGCCATGCAGGTCCTAGGCATTTCCTCCTGATGTGCCCTAGTGCTGGGCAATCTCTAAATATATGTATGGCGTCCTCTTTTTCCTCTCCACACCATCTATATTTACTTGTCTCACTTTTTTCTATTTTGTTGAGATAGTGTCTGTTTTTACAATGGCTGTGAGTATGCCTGTCAGGTATCTCATTTACACCCTATTGAAGTCCTTTATGCTCATCTGTAGGTCATTCCATAGGTCTTCCCCAATAATAGCTTTTGATTGTCTGGTTTTTGTCTTTTTCCAGTTCTCATCAAACCGTTTTTCTATTCATGTTGCTATCTCTGTCATATCCGTGTTATAAAAGATTCCCACGGTATATTTAGGTCCATTGTCCTCAACTCCCAAATTGGCGAGTTTGTTAGCCATTTTATTCCCGAAGTATTATAGTACCTACAAAACAAATTAATTTTATAAAGGATTAAATCTTTTATATCCTTTCATGTTTTTTGTTACTATAATTGCAAGAGCAGACCAGCTCTTTATAATAATATATTAAGAGAGTATAATTTCCAAAAATATATTATTTTTGGCAAACAATTGGCAGATGAACTAATTTTTACTCTAGCTAGCCTGTAAACACCCTTAGCAAGCCAACTGTGCCAAGATAATACGTTTTATTCCTTGCCCTGTGTATATTAAAAATGTTTCTATTTCTTCTATTTTTTTGTCCCCGATTAGCAAGTATAAAAATAAACAGTTACACAAGAAATAATTTAACACCGGTAAGAGCAAATCAGCTTGTAAAAACACTGTACAAAGACAAGGCGTTGTTTTGCCTGCCGACCGCACAATCCAATGGTGTCCAAAGGAGATACGAGTTTTTTCCCAAAGATTTGCTCGATATTTCAAGTTAATAATGCCGTTCCAACAGCATCTCCGGGAAATTCAAGTACATGCACTTTTAAGCTGGGGCCTTTCTCTTTTAGAAAAGTATAAGGGGAAACTTTCGAGGCCACTTTGGCCGATATCCCGTTACATATTTCGAGATGATATGATTTCTTATAAATTTTTGTTCTACCACGAATTATTTAATTTTTTAAAGTATATTAAAGAATGTGGACCAAAGATCTAACCCTCACCTTTAAAATAATACTCTTAACATGTTGCTTATAATGCGTACAATGTTCAAAATTTGATTTGTTAACTAACAGGATGAGATGTCCAAAAAAGTTCACAAGCTGCAAAGCTCGTAACACAAAGAAGAAGTAAATCCTGTCCACCCAAATGGTCGGAATAATAAACACCTGACTCGGAAAATATATCTGATCCTCAAGATGCTAAAATCTTTAAACTACAAGCATTTAAGATTAAAATAAAGGTTAATAAAGGTTAAATAATCGTGTCCTACTGTTGCAATAACATTATTTATTTATGTAAACGAATTTGCTTGTATAACTGTACAAGAAATAAAAGTTTAGAATTGTTTTTTCGCTTGATATAATTACTTTTCATAAAAGGATAATAGCCATTTAAAGCAATAAAAAGCACCTGAAGCCTCATAAATTGCAAAAAGTATATAATTTATAAACTAAAGCCAACCAATAGTAATTACTTATGTTATTTAGCACTGTTATTTTAATTTTCTCATCCCATCGCACTATCTTGTTATTCTTAACCATAATCCGAAACTCTGTGATTGAGCATTTTGTGTTCAAGTTTATTTTGTAGTGCTGCAAGTTTTTAGATCATATTTTCTTTATACGATGTATTTAAAGCTCTTTATGGATATATACATAACAATAAGATATTGTAACAAACTTTTTCAGTTTGTTACAAGGATTTATAAATTTTCACTTAAAATAACTTTACCACAACTTAATTGTCCTTTATTTTAATTATTCACTGTAATTTATAATATTTGCTTATTTTTTTCAAATTTTTTAAATCATCAATACTTAAATATTCTTTTAAATACAACCCGGTAAAAGCGTTTATGGCTGCATACATTCCAGGAGCATCCAAGTATTGATTTTTCTAATTGGAATAGGGTGAGCGATTTTCGACTCTATATCTATTTTAAGTCAGTTAAGTAATAAAATCCTTTGTTTTGTGATAGGTTATTTTTAAAGAACTGTGACACTTGGGTTTTTGTTTTTGAAATTTCATTAAATAACCAAACAATGCTGAATAGTTATCTCCGTTTTGTAATTTGAATTTTCCCCCAAAAAAGGACAGAAAGCAACAGTTTTTACCCCCCAAGACCTTCAAACCGTCATTTTTTTATGGAATGGAGGTGATAAATACCTGTGATTGATTTGAAAAAGGCCTCTTTTGCATATTTTCCGAATAAACAGGTTGCTGCTGGTGCATAGTTTATTATTTTTCTTAGCCTGTGGCTTTTGCAGTTTCAAACTGGATTTTTAAATTTTATAACCTATGTAACACCCTTTATGAGATTTTAAAGTCATTCTGTGGCCATAACATCTGGAAATGGAATTTTCGTCAATTTTAATAGTTTTACTTATCTCATATCTACCATTTTGTTTCAGGCTTTCATCGTATATTTTACTCTTGAGTTTTTTTTATTCTTCAATATTTTTCTTTTAGGGCTTTCCTTAACTGGAGTTTTAAGGAATTTTCCAAGTTTTTATGGATTTCTGGAGTTGACAACCATGGTCGTGTTGGCAAAAGTCCAAGCGGTTTATGGTTTAGTATTTCTGGCGAATGCAGTGTTGCTGGTCCAGAGAAGGAACCTCAGCTTCCTATAGTACCGTGTGGTCATTTCTGGCAGTGCAGTGTTGTCCAGTCCAGAAGGAGTTTAGGTTGGTTCCATTAGGAGTTCCAGAAATCAAAAGATAAGTCCATTTAAATAACTTTTTATTTTTGCCTGGCTCAGTGCAATGGCCATGTACTGGTGCTCAGTTATATAACTTTTTAATTAAATTATCATGTTATCAAATTTTCTTATGCTTTAATAATTACTGTCTTATCAATTTAGATAAATCTCTGTACTTAATATTTAATTTTTATTAATTATATTATAATTTTCTTGTTATATGTTAAATATGCAAAGAGCAAAAAAAACCGATCATTTTATTGGGTTCCATTGTTTGTTTGTCCAAAGATTTTGGATTGCAAATTAAATTTATTATTTTTTTCTCTCAAACTGATAATTAGTTTAGCTGCTTAATTATAACTAACCACCAATCATTAAACTTGAGTTGCATTGTTTGTTTGTGCCTGTAAAAGACTGCACATATTACATACTGAATTAGCTCAGCTGCTTAAATTACTTAACTACCGATCATTAATTTAGTTACATTTTTTGTTTGTGCCTGTAAAGGCTGCACGTATCAATTTAACTTACATCATACTGAATTAGCTCAGCTGCTTAAATTACTTAACCACCGATCATTTATTGAGTTACATTTTTGGTCCGAGGACTTCACTTATCCATTTAAGTAACATCACACTGAGATAATTCAGCTGCTTTAACTTAACTTAACTAATCAAAATTTTTATTATTTAATTTTATTAAATTTATAATTTTTCCATATTTTTTTGTAACTTAAATTTAATAAATTTCTTTTAATACCTTTTTCTAAATTCAGTATACCTCGATTCATAAATTTAATGATAAAAAATTTTTGTTCTCTCACAATATAAAGTATTCACTGGTTACACTGACCAACATTCTAAAACTTTTTGCCTCCCCGGAATGATTGTGGCTTATTTTTTTTTTTTTGGCCTGCTGTCCAGATCTGGCTTCAGATTTTCGATATCAGCCTTCAATAATGAGGAGAGACACATGTTTTGATATTAAGCAAAATTTAATAAAAACTCACTTTAATACTGATTTATTAATTTAAAAAAAAAAAAAGGTATGATACATTTTAGTAACAGTTAATTTATGTTCAGTATAAACATTTTCAAGTGTTATTTTATTTTAATATTCATTTCCTTTTTTCCTTTTCCCTTTTTTAAGAAAGACTGGGGTGTGTCTCGTATTAGGTCCAGCAATAGTCGGCTAACATATTCGGGCTCCACTTTCCAGTATATCTTTTCTCTATCGATGCGATGTCTTGCAAAAAGTTCCCCATGCTCGTCCGATATGGCTCCTAGATTTTCAGGAAAGTCCAAATGGGAATGGAGAAAGTGAAGTTTTAGGGACATGTTGCATTTTAAAATATGATAGGCCGGGGCAGTTCTTCCACGAGTTCACGATAATTTTCTGACTTATGTTTCAAGAAAATTTTTGCAAACACTTTCAAATGCCATGCCTGTCTTTCATGGTCACTTAAAAAGTCCGTGAAGTTGGCATCTTTAAAGAGTTGCCTAATTTGGGGACCAACAAAAATTCCTTCTTTAATTTTGGGTTCACTTATACGTGGAAATTTTCTTTAAATAGTTTAAAGCATTTCCGTTTTTTTCCAGTGCTTTTACAAAATTTTTGATCAACCTTTAAATTTATGTAAAGGGGGGTAAATATATTTTTTCTTTCTGAACTAACGGTTTTTGGGTTAAATTTTTAACTCCAACTTTATTTTTCACGTGGAGGCCAAACCTTTTTTATAATGTTTGTTCCCTTTCACGGCTGTCCCACTCACACAAAAAGCAGCAGTATTTTGTGTATCCTGACTGCAGTCCTGTCAATAACGCTACCACTTTCAAATCTGCACATATTCCATTTGTGATCTTCGTACTTTTTTACATCTAAGTATCATCTTCAGATTTGTCAAAATGTTTCTTTCATATTTACCGGGAAAGAGCTATAGGAACGGATGGATGTTCATTTCCCTTATAAAAATAAAACAGCTTTTAGACTTGTTTTAAAGAATCTATGAATAGTCTCCATTTATCGGGGGTATAATGGTAAGTTCAGTTCGACCATTAGGCCAGGGGAAAATCATGGCAAAATACTAAAAACACCGTCCGCTGCAAAAAAATTTTTAGAGTAGATTCCCTTTTTCTGTAGATGGACACCTTAACTCCTTTTTCCAAGAGGTTCCACCGCCGCAGGCGGGGTCCGAGAAGTTCCGCTTTTGTTTTCGGGAGGTCCAATACGAACAAGGTCATTCAATTCACCTTGAGTGATTAAATGAGGGGTAGGCAAATCAATGGAACTAGGAGTAGTTTCCGGCTTCTGGCGAAGTACTTCGAGAGTCTGATTCCGAATCGGGGGTGTAACTCTCAGGTGGTTGGGGAATGGGGAAAGAATTGTCATGGGGTACTGTCGCATTGGGACGGAACATTGGGATACTGAATGCTACGCTTTTGGCTAGTAACCTTGATATTCGTCATGCAAAAATAACAATCATCTACGTGATTACGAGGTTCCTCCCAAAACCCTTGGAGCCAAATGGCATAGATTTATCTCTTTACCATCCCGTTGGGGCCCAGGACTTATTTTTTTGATCCCAACTTTACCCTAAAGGTTCTAAGCCTTTTACTAGTAAGATATCGGTTTTTTGGGGCCCGCCTTCGCGGTAACTTCGCCACAAATATAACAGAATTATCAGCTTTATTAACACATGCGTCGACATTTTTCTTACACGTATCTTTCTTAATCGAAAAATCAACAGATGTTTACTAAATGATTATAAAATAACGACTAAAGGGATATTTCAAGCATAGATCCACCTACCTGTCCGTAATAATGGGTCGCCCATTTATTACCCCTACTACCCTTCCGAGAACTGAGGCTAATAAAACATTTGAGGGTTAGTTGTATATTAGTATAAGCCCAAATATTACAAATCACACGATTTTTTTATAGGGAGGATTTTTCTGTTAGACGGTGTTATCAGTTTATTAATCAATACTTATTTTTTTGGGTTATTATTTTATGTAAATTGCCTTATTTATTTAATACTGGTATGTATTTGTTTTTGTATATGATAAAAATATTTTTCTAAATTGCTTGCACTTATTTTATCAGATTACATTTATTTTTTTAAAACCCTTTTTAAATTCATATAAGCTTTTCCAAATTAAAAATGTATTTATCTCTCTTTAATTCTTGTTTAATTTAAGTAAGGATACAGAATTTCCCCCATGTCCAATGGTTAAGTTCTATATTATGTTAAATTAATAATAAGATACCTTTTAAATAAACCTGTTGAGTTTATTTTTGACTTTTATTACTTTTGTCTTTGTTTTGTGTTTTTCCCTTGAACTCCTATAGTTCTGGGCCCATTGTCTGAAATTGCATAAATAGTCTGATTAATCAAAATATCTTTTTTAACAACAGCTAGCCGAGTGAACTCATCCCAAAAAAAAAATAAAAAAAAAACTTTTTTACAACAATATACATTAAAATAAAAACACACATTTAAAACAAACTAAGAACAATTACCAATAATTATTTTTTATTTTTTTATTATTTTTATTACAATATATTCTGGGATTTAAAAAAATATTTAAAAAAACAACAAAACTCGATAATCTACCTACTTAATTAAAAATTAGTATTTTATTTATTTATAATAAATACCGCTGTGTATATATACATGTGATTTTTTAAATATTAAATTCGTAGACTTTAATGCACAGTGGGTCAAGCCAAAAAACATCTTTTTCAGAAATTACGATATTTCGAAACGTTGCTTTTTTAAATTTAAGAGCGACAAAGATTTTTAAATTCTTTTGATTTTGTGTCACGTGAGTCTATAATCAGGGACAAATACTTCTAAAATATGCTATCTTAAATGTTACTGTTCACCTTTTAGGGTGTTTCAACAAAGGGTTGTTACAAAAAACTGCAAATCAATATTCAAATTTATTTAAAATATTTTTTTGTAATTTTTTTATAACTGGCTTTAAAGTTCTAGCCGGCAGTTTTCTAGAACACCGCAAAAACAAATTTTTACATTATCCGCATCTTCTGAAATTTTTTAAAAATAAAAAATATTTTTTTTTTAAATATCTACATATAAATTGTTAAAAACTCAGGCTAATGGCTTTTATTTGTATCTTTACCTTATTTATCCTCTCGTAAACCTCATCTGTTGACATATTGTATGTGTGTAATTTAAAAAAAAAAAATCTGTATTACTAGTCACATACCTAACTGAGTCAGTGCGACGCTGACGGTTCATTGCCTGTTTTGCATTTTTCTACTTCTTTTGCAACCTCCCTTATGAGGCAGCTTTTTAGAAATCCTGAGAGTGTTTCAAATTTGCATTCTTAAAAAGCACAATACTCCTATGTTTGCTGAATTTTTCTAAAGGTATATTATTTGTATAGTGTTTCTACCTTTTGAAAACATAAACATAAGACAGACAGAGTTTAATATAAAACAGGTCGATTGCGAAAATAAAAATTTAACGGGTGAAATGGCCCAGTGTATAGAGATTTTTTTGGTAAAAAAAATTAGGCAGCAAACTACCAGTACCATATATTAAAAAAAGGTGCACAAAAAACAGTTTTTTTATTGGAGTGGAAGATTTTAATTTTGTTGTAATTTAAGCGCGATACTGCCAATAAGACTTTTGTAAAAAATAAAAAAACAACAAAATGGTTTTTTGCTAACCCTAATTGGTGCGTTTTTCGCCGAAAAAAAACGAAAAAACCGTTAAAATTAATAACTTTTTAAAAAATTCATAACTTGGACCCTTTTAAAGTTGGAAAGCTGATCTTTGGGAAAATGATTACTTAAAATATGTTTTTTAAATAGGCTAATGGCGGACGCGCTCCAATCTGAAGTTTTTTTTCAAAATTGCACTTTAATTACTTTGCAATAATATTTTGGTCGGTTTAGCGTAATTGAACGATTTAAATGAGTGAATGAATTTATTAATCTACATATTTTATTCTACGACTTTTATATCTTTGATTTCCATATAAATTTGGTAAGCATTTGGCAGAGTAGTGGGAGGTCGAAGCAGGCTAGGGAAAGGTACAACGTCAGCCGTTCGTATTTTTACGGCTTTTTTAAACCACCACTATTCTAATCAAAGAGCGAGTTATCTTGTTCATCGTAATGTCTAAAGCCGTTTTTTACACTTTTTTTTAAACGTTTATGAAGATAGAAGATATACAAATTGTAAAATAAAATATGAAGTTTAATATACCATTCACTACATTCAAATCTAACAGCTACAGTTATTTAAAAAAAACACACATTGGACAGCGTCCGCTTTTAACCTGTTTAAAAATCATATTATAAAAAATTATTATTTCTAGGATTAGCTTTCTAATATTATAAAATAATTTGACTTTTTTGTGTAGACAGGATTAATATATAATTAACTGCTTAGCTAAGGTTTCATTAAGAACATTTTTCAGACCAAGCACAATGTTTTCACGTAACGGACATTCTTTAAGGACATAATGTTGATTACTGGCCCAAAAATAACAATGTTTGATAAAGCCACATTACAGTCTTGTACGTACTAAAACAACTTTTAGGTCGGCATAAATATTTTATTTATGTTCTTCGTATTTGACAATTTAAAGTAATAAAGGGTTTTCCAAAAAGAGGTGGTATTTTAATATTCAAAGAAAAATGCGATTTTTTAAGATAAATGATCGCATATTTATTACATTATATAGAGGAAGGTATGCCGTTAATAATGGAAAATAACATCAGCCAAATGATCACCACGAGCACTACAGGACCACATCCTTTTCATGAAATTTTCCGTAACCAAATCGCAAAGTGGCTGCCCTATGTCCTTAATAGCCTCACGAGTTCCATCTTTGAGGTCTTAAATCGACGCCGGGCTGTTGGCGTAGACCTTCTCTTTCACGTGGCCCCAAGAAAAAGTTGCAAGGTGTTAAATCACAAGATCTTGGTGGCCAATTGTGATCACCTCTTCGAGAGATAACACGGTCAGGAAACTTCTCCCGTAAAAAATCAATGGTTTCGCTTTGCTTGTGTAGCACGTAGCGTCGTCATGTTAAAAGTAAACGTTTGTCCAGAATTGGATGGTATTGATCTGGACAACGTTTACTTTTAAAAAGATGGCGCTACGTGCCACACAAGCAACGAAACCATTGATCTTTTAGGGGAAAAGTTTCCGGAATGTGTTATCTCTCGAAGAGGTGATCACAATTGGCCACCCAGATCTTGTGATTTAACACCTTGCAACTTCTTCCTTTCGGGCCACGTGAAAGAGAAGGTCTACGCCAACCGCCTAGCGTCGATTCAAGACCTCAAAGATGGAATTCGTGAAGCTATTGAGAACATAGGGCAGCCACTTTGCGATTTGGTTATGAAAAATTTCATGAAAAGGATATGGTCCTGTAGGCGTGATCATTTAGATGATGTTATTTTCCATTATTAACGGCATACCTTTCTCTTTATAATGTAATAAATATCCGATCATTTATCTTAAAAAAATTTTTCTCTGAATATCAAAATAACACCTCTTATTGGAAAACCCTTTATATTAACGGTATGTTTTTTTCCTATTTGCAGCATAGTCTACAAAAATAGGTAACTGTTTGTTTCTATTTAATAGTAAAACTTTCTTTACATTGTCTTTAATTAGTAAATACAGTCGCTACTCGGTAGGTTTATAGAAAAGCCCAAAATATCTTGTTGTTCTTCTAATTAAGTACGTTATATGACAATTTACAAATCAGTGTAAGGGTGACGTACCCAAATGCCAAAAAAAATTGGAAGTCCCACGAGAACGCAACAGGATCACTCTCCTGTGGGCACCGGGACATTTGGTAATAGAGGGCAAAGAAAAAGCGGAATCATCTCACTTCATACTTTAGACCAAAACCTGCTCTTAAAGTGATTAAAATCACAGCACGAGGGAAAATTAGGAAATGGATCCGAAACAGTAGGAACACTGGTTCAACATCAGTAGAATAAAACATGGACAAAGCTTTATAAAGGCTCATCTAAAAGAACGAAGGAATAACTACTCAAACAAATTGGGAACACACTTCGCGAAATAGTAGGGCTGCTAACAGGGCACGATAACCTTAAAGAACACCTTCACAAGATAGGCTCATACAATGGAGACCCAAGTTGCAGAATATGCGATGAGGAAGAAGAAACAGCCTACCACAAAAGACGGCATTATTTGAGCAACCGAAAATGAGCCCACAGGAATATATTTACTAACCAGTCTCGGAGTAATATTGACTTGTAGAAGGCACATGACTAATGGAAGGTTGGTCTAAAAGAAAATGGGAGATTAGGCGCAAAAAGCCTAAAAAGCTGCGCTGCCTCCTCTGGCTCCCAGGAAAAAAAATAAGGATTACGTAAGTAGAAATCATATTTTAGGGGCCGAATTTTTTACGCAATGCAGTGTAATTAAAAATTTTATACATATTTATTTAATTGGACTTAAAAGCAATCACTTTATAACAAATCCCGTATATTTGACTCGCTTTAAATATTTAATAATGCGTTGTTATAAATTTAAAGGTTTTACATTTTCATGAAAGTATTAGTTTAGTATTACGGAATGCAACATGAATTTTCGTTTATCCATACAACGAGTATTTAAAATGTCGATTAAATACATTTCATTTTGCAGGAAAAAGAAATATCGCATGACATATTTCTTTTATTGTAACTGTTTTGTGTATAATAAATTACCAAGAGAAAAGAGTAATTGTTTTTCTTTCAGAGAAGCAACAGAAAAACAAAATTTCGATTTTCTTTGTCCAAAAAAACAATAAAAATAGGTTAATGAATGTATTTTAACAATTTAAACGTCTAAAGTATTTGTGTTCTGGCCAAAAAAGGGAAAAAAAGTATGCCACGGGAGTGACAATCGGATCGCACCAAATTTGTAAAAAAAACGCACTAGTTTAATTGTCAATGGATTCTAGACGATTTTGTAAGGATTTACTTCTATCTTTTAAAATTTAAATGCAAACTGTACAAATTAAAAATGACTTCTTTTAAATTCACACACGACGTCAAATTTTTCGCTTGACTTTTTTTAAATCTTTTTCAAAACTTGTGCCGCACAACCTTCTATCCTTCGTGCAGAACTAACTAAGTGTTTCTACGATAGTAGAAATTACAATTTAACATTAGAAAATATAATTACAAGTTAATTATTTTATGTTTGTTATTAAATGAATATTTAAAGAATTTAAAATAATAACAAAGATGTTTGGATAATACTAAGTAAGATTTTATCACTATCTATTGTAACGTTCCACTTCTTATATCTTTTTGCGCCTCCAAAGGGTCTTTAAAATGTTTATTCTAATATTTTAAGTATTATTGTAAAACTAAAGAGGTAGCTACTAAAGATTGTAACAACTATAACTTTAGAAAGGCCGATTTTGATGCCATGGTTCAGATGTTTCAGGCAGCTGACTGGAATGACTTGGAATGCTATACTGATATAAATGAGGCTGTAATCAAATTTTATTAAAAAATCTATAATTTTTTTTAATGCATGTTTCCCAAAAAAAATAAAAGAGTAAAGCATATCCAGCATGGTTTACAAAACAAATAATTATAGACTTAAAAAAAAAAGACAAGCTGCGGAAAGAAAGTGCGCGACCCCCCATAACTACACTAAGACAAACTTTGTTCAATTAAGGGCCAAAATTAAGAGGGATATAGTGAGGCTTCCCCCTTTTTGGTTTATATCCAACGTGAAATGATCACGGTTCCCCAAGTCGTTCTGGCAATTTATCAAGACAAGAGGGGATCGGTGCAGTTCCCAAAAAGTAAAATGCATTTGAATGACGTGTAATGACTGGGGGAAGATGCAATTTTAAATTCTTTGCAATGCATTTTGATTTTTGTATAAGGGGGAAAGAGTGAAGGCATTGAACTGATATTAAATGAAAAATGTAATGAATCCCCGGATATTGATGTAGTGACTGATTTGGACTTTTTTTAAAGCTGTCAGGCCCCTTGAATAAATAAATCAGTGGGACCAAAAAAGTTCCCCAACATATTGTTCGGGCTTTTGGTGGTTTTATCATAAAACCACTTGATTTTTTTTTAATTTAAGTTTAAAAAGGGAAATTCCCCCGTTTTTTTTGGGAAAAAAGTTCGGTTTTTCCTGTTTTAAAAAAAATGATAAAACGAATGTAAAAAAATTTTCGTCCCATATCTTTTACTATCAGTTTTAGCAAAAATTTTTTTAGTCCAAATTTTCAAATATGTTCATGCTCCGACAAAACAAAAAATATCGCACGGGGGGCACGGATTTATAGATAAACGCTCAACAGTAAGCAATATGAATAATTAACACAATATATTTCTGATTCTCTTGATAAACGAAAACAAGTCGATGTCATATATACTGACTTTGCAATGGCTTTTGAAAAAGAAAAGAAATTTTAAAAAAATTTTTAAAAATTTTGGGAATTGTTCCCTTTGGAAAGAAATTTTTTGGGGATTTTGGTTGAACCCGGGCCTCTGATGTTTCTTTGGTTTATAGACACCCAAAAAAAAGTAATAAATAATTCAGATTTGTTCTTTGCAGATGATCTAAAATTTATGCCTTTAAAAAGACGTTGATAAATTTTATTAAATTACAGGAAGACATAGACAGAGTTGTAAAATGGACAGAAAAAAAACTTTTTTTTAATATTAATAAATGTAAAGCCCCTTTCGTTTTCACGAAAAAGTCTCCTTAATTTATAAGTAAAAATTTAATGGCGGGGACTGGACCGGGTGCAGGAAATATGTGATTTGGGTGTTTTTTGAATCGGACTTAAGTTTTCGAAAACATTTGCCGGGGGTTCAAGACGGGCTTCGGAAAAGTAGGTTTTTTTTGTTAGAAACAAAAGAGGTTTTTTAAAGTGTACAGTGTAAAAAAGTTATATGTTTTCTTATGTAAGAAGCCTCTTAGAATATGCTTCCACAGTATGGAATCCAAAAACATACGAATGACACTTAAAAAAATTTTTTTAAAGGATCTGTAAAAAGGGGGAAATTTTTTATTGGGGAAAAAATTTCTGCATTGTTTTGGGTTAAAAAAAGCTGGAAAAGAAACGCAAGATTCTAGTGTGGTATATTTATATAACATTATCCTGATTTCATTTAAAATAAAAAAAAATTAAAAAAAAAACTTCAACACCCTTTTTTTTGGTAACAAGGGCCCTTTGGGGCCCCGACTGTACCTAAAGTATTGACATTTAATCATGAACACCCTGTATACTTTATTCTTTAATGTAGCACTAGTTTTAATAAATAGATTTTAACTGTGTCGTCCAAAAGAATTCGCAAAAATGTGCCTCTTTTTGCACGAACTAACTTTATCCTTTCCCCTCTTAAATAAGATGTTATACCAAGTAAGACTCTTTAAATTACTATCAAAGGAAGTGTTGATTATGTAAGGCACGAGACAGCTAAATGACATTTCATCGTTCCTGGATCAACAGTCATGGCCATTTTAGGATTTAGTTAGCGGACTGTCACCAAAATAATAGTTTCCATAAAACGTTGATTGATTGATTGATTGATGACATAAATCACAAATTGAGGTTTTGTCCGCCTCAACACTGCAGCCTACAGGACTTGTTGTATCTCTTGTGTATTTGTTTCAGTTAAAAAGGGTTTTACACCTTAGCAGGTGTAGTAGCCCTTTTACTGTTCTTTTCTGGTTTTTCCAGCCTCCTGGTGGTTAGTGTCCACCATGGGTTTTTATTTGTTCTCCAGTATGTAAGTGCAGGGCACTCATATATGATGTGAGAGGCTGTCTCTTCCTTTCCCTCACATAGTCTGCAAATGGGTTCTTCTCTATAGATGCCCATAGTGTGCATATGTTTTCTAAGGGTGCAGTGTCCAGTTATTAATCCTGTCAATATTCTAATCGATTCCTATTTAGTTTTAGTAATTCACTTGTCAATGCTTTCGGGGTGAGTCCAACATTGATTTACTGTGATTTGCCTTGGAATGTTTTCCAAATATGACTGATGTTGTGTTTGAATCCACCGAGTCATGTTGCCACGAAACCCAGGCTTTTGGTATTCCAAAAACAGGTTCAGGACCCACAAACATTGCCGGACCTTTTCCTGGCCAGGGAGTCTATTTTCATTTGCCCTGTGTCCTGGCACCCAGGAAAATGTAATTTTTTGTGGTTAGCCAGGTTTAGGAGGCATTGCAGACAGTTCCAAACCCCAACCTTAGTTGACTTGTTTGGGGTGAGCTTTTTTGGCCGCTGGACTATCAGAGAAGAAGTAATGTCCCTGCCTTTTTATCTCCTCCCCAAGTTCTCTCGCAGACAAAGTTTAATGGCATATATATTTCCGCCTGGGAAAAAAGTGGCATATTTCCCCAGAGAAACATAAATTAAACCGGGGGGGCTACCATGTATTCCTGCGCCGGCCCAAATGTCAGTCTTGGATCCATCGGTATACCAAACCAAATTCCGAGACTCACCAGGAGATCGCTCACTACCATAAAACGTTAAATCTTTAAATAAAAACTTTGTAACGTGGGGTCGTTGACGTCTGATACACTCGCGAGTACGACGGATTGAGGATTGCTTTAACCCGCCACAATAACTTTTATCAAAATACCTCAAATACATGATGTAATAACGTGACGTTTTTTCGAAAATGGTTAAGATTAGAGACATAAATGAAGAGTACGTAATTTTTAGGGGTAAAGGCAACAAACTCAAGGACTAGAATTAACGCAACGCCAGTTTGTAGGCGGGGTGTTTGGTATAGTGATCTTTTTGTTTTTGTTTTGGAAAAACAAAAACAAATTGCCAGATCTCAAAAACCGAAAATCAGGAAACAAGGTTGATTTGGAGAGCTGCTGTATTCGTTTATTAAAAAGTAATAGTAAATTAGGTGTTGTACGGCACTTCAATGTCATTTTATCTCTTTCTAGTAGATTGTATTATTCAATAAACTTTGTAAACTGACAGCAATCGAATTGAGCGTATAAAGTAAATAACATCTGTCTGTCACTTCATATAATAAACAAAAATAGTTTTCTGGCTTTAAAAATAATTTTTAACAATATAGAATCATCGATTTATTAAAATGTAATTTATGGTGCAATACCATAAACATTGAAAAAGTTATTATTTCCGGAGTGATATTATTTAGGGTGTTTAATCAATGTTGCCGGTGCAGTGTGTTAACAAGAACTATGCCTCCTTGCCCCCCTGAATTTATTAATGCCAAACAAAGTTTTTTTTTTTTTCTATCCAAGAATTCGTTGGGTAAAGGTTTGTAAAAAAGGTTGTTCAAAAATCTTATCAATACAGGACGTAAAAAAGGGGATTCATGAGTGTCACAGCTAGTCCGTCCCTGCAGCTGTGAGCAATTTACAACCAAGGAAGTTTAAAGGTGTATGGAAGCCCAATGCTATGGCCCATTCGATCAAAAAATGTCCAGCCCAGTATGAAAATAACTGTCAGAGTTGGCCCCGCCATTCTGCGCAATAAAAAATTCCACGAAAAAATTTAAGTGTTGCCTACTTACACACTGATAAATCAGTGTGAAGTTAGAAACATTATAATTTTATGAGAGCCGGAGTTCCGTTTTTTGGATTTATCAAAACCTTCTTATTTTAGTGATTATGTTTATTAAATTGTGACTATAATTTTGATTAATTGTTTGTTACTTATATCGTAACAAAAAAAGGTTGTATGGTTTTGTCTTGCAAATCCAAGGGTAACATACCCGTCTTTTTAACTTTGGGTAAGCATTTTTTATATTTAAATTAGGTGCTTCTTATAAGACGTAACGTTAGGTAACCAAATAAATAATAATATATCAATTATGAATAATAGAAAATGAAAATTTCATAGGAAATATTAGTGAGAAAAGTAAGGCAATCTTAACTATCTTTTGGATGATTTCCACAATGTTTATGTATTTCTGTGGATTATTAAAAAGAAATAAGGTTTACATTTAGGTACTTTTATTTCATTTAATAATTTAGTACACTCTTTTAAAGGATCAAAATTATTATTCCTGGGCAGACCAGGCAAATTTTAATATATACAGGTCCCTCTAATTGAATGAAAGAAAGTACAATTTTGCTTTTGGGGCGCTGAAATTAAAAAAAAAAATCGGCAATGTTTCGTTTTCGAGATATTCATCATTAAAATCGAAAATCAAACTAACCTTATTTACACTATTCCTCTTCTTTTTTACAAAATTTGATTTTCCCTAAATTGGCACACAATATTTCACAAACACTTTTAAAACTTTTTTTTTGTTT
Source organism: Listronotus oregonensis (assembly GCA_019359885.1). Taxonomy (NCBI): domain Eukaryota; kingdom Metazoa; phylum Arthropoda; class Insecta; order Coleoptera; family Curculionidae; genus Listronotus; species Listronotus oregonensis. Next base: position 19,987 of record JAHBCN010014941.1, read on the forward strand.
ATTTTACACCTTTTTACACTTTTATTTTTTAAGCAAATATGGCTGCTGCCTTTAAAATTAAAAGTTCGCAATTTAGTGGAAAAAGATGTAAAAAAATAAAATTACAAGGTTTAAAAGGTGTTTATAAAATATCGTGTGCCACTTTAGTGTAAAAATCAAGAATTGTGTACAAAAAAAAAGGAGAATATAGTGAAAATGAGGTTAGTTTAATTTTCAACTTTGATGATGAAGATCTCGGAAACAAACGTTGCCGAAAAAATTTTTTTCAGATTTGTAATCAGCGCCCCAAAAAAACCCCGTATACCAAAAATTTTATCAAAATCGAGAGGAGGCAACTTTCGAGGCAATACCATTTGTTTAAAAATAAATTAGAATTTTGGTTTCTTAATCTTGCATTATCAACTTTTTAAGCTCGACATACTGTACACACATAATATTTAACGGATCTGTTACAATGGATACTCAGGTACCAAAGGTTACTAAACATTTTTAACCACTGTTATTCTGTCTCATGAATGTTTGTTATTAGTGAAAAGTATATGCCTAAAAAACAGTTATAAAAATTTTCACTTTTTAATGTACAACTCAGAATCTTAGGATTGGATTAAACTCATTTACACTATCTTGCCCTTTTTTATCACAAAATTGGTGATAAGTACATAATACTATCATACAATGTTTGAAATTTATTTTTAAAAATCGTGTTTTTATTTATTTACAAAGATTTTTGGTAAAAATACAAACTTAAAATATCGACCATTTAAATAGAAGGCAGTAAAGTGGCGCCATCTATTCTTTCCATATTATATCAGATGATATAAAATCTAATATTACACAATAATTTTAAATATTCTATAGTAGTATCCTTTAATAACCAACAATTTTGTGCAAAAAATAGAAAAAAAAAGTGAATGCTTAAATTTGACATTTGATGATGTCAATTTTATAGATAGTAACAAAGAATTATGGAAATCCGGCCCTGACCTACTATTCATTGCGCAAATTCCGCGGGGCCAACCCCCCTATTCCAGCTGCCCTGCAGCCTGGACAATTTTGTTCTACAGTATTGGGCTTCCATACACCTTTAAACTTCCTTGTTTACAACACCTTTCATAGTAATTTAAAGAGTCTTACTTGGTATTTCATCTTATTTCAATAAAACTGAAGGCTACCTGGTGGTTCAATAATGAGATCTAGAAACCTTGATACCACCGAAGGTCTTTGGGAACCAATATCTCCGAAGTGGAGGTCTAAAAGAAAGAAGTTTATATGAACTTTTGTTACTCTTTTCACCTGTTTTTTTATATCCCCCATTTTCTCTGACCCCCTGTATTAATTTAAACATATACCCCATTTTTTCAAGTAGTTTACACTACACTATAATTTTTCATTTCATTGACACAATGCGGTCCTTCTATTTTCAGCCATAATTTCCATAAACTCATACACGGTTTTTTTGTTGCATGTAAAGCTTTTTTACTAATTTCCCGTATTATGAGTATTTAAATTGCGGATTTAACTCTACTACTTATTTTACTGTGCTGAAAATTTAACATCGTGGAAAATTGAATATTGCATGTCAGACTTGTAATCTTATAATCTACAAAGTTGGTCTTATCCTAATTTTAGTGTGGGGAACTGAAAATATTGCTGCTATTCTTTTATAGTTCACCAAGTTTTAAACACGTGCTAAATTAGTATATATTTCTTAGACTAGAAAACAAGTTTTACTGTTTTTTAATTACTATTTTTAAAAATACAAAATAATAATAAAAATTAAAAAATATGTTAAAA
>JAHBCN010014942.1:0-21868 GCA_019359885.1 Listronotus oregonensis
TTTCTCTGCAACGTTCCTAAAAACTTGGGGAAAAATTATCACCAAAATCAAAGGTTCTGACCCGAACAAGTTAAAATTTTTTTGAAAGATGCCCTACTAAAAATATTTGAATAAAGTTGCATTAGTGATAGGTGATTGGATTTAGAAGAGACAGCTTGAAAAATAATTTTTTTCCGTTTGGTTTATAGGTCAGCATATATAATTGACTTTCCCAAAAAAGTAAAGGGGAAGGGGGTTTTTTGGGTCTTGATGACAGTGAAATTGCAACAACTTTTAAAAATACTTTTGGGAAATATCCCTTTTTTAAGATTGCTGAATTTGGGTTTTCCCCATGCAAGGCGAAAAGGTATTTTTAAAAAGCGGAAACAATTCATTCTGATGCGGGAGGTACCCCCGAGGAAGGGGTTAGGAGGATGGAAGAGTTCTTCGGTAGCACGAGGGTACATGGATGATTTGAAAGCTAAAATTGGCTAACTCTCCTTGTATTGGGGAAAAGTTTTTTAATACACAAAACCGGTGAGGTGGGGAAATTGGGGGGTTTTTCCGGTCAGTTTAAAATTGACGTTTTATTTAAAAAAAAAATTTTTTATTATGTAATATTTTGGGTTAATATGTTTGTTTTTTGAATTTTAAAAAAAAGTTTTTTGTTTTTTTTTAAATTTGTGGCCCAGGGCGTTTTTTTTTTAAAACCCCTGGATTTTTTTTAACTGACGCATAATATTTACAAAAAAACCCATCGGACATTAAAGTTTTTTTTGTTTGTTTAAAAACCAAAAGGCATTGGAAATAATTTAGGTTTAACTTCGGCGCTGACGCTTATTCAGCGTTTGTAATTTATATTACTTTTGTAATATTTATTGGCCAATACAGGTCTAGTACTTTTCCTAGTGAGCCAGGGTAACTCTTATTAATATTTTTTCTCAATTTTAGTCATTTGTTAATTACAATTTTTAGGCATTTAATTTAATTAATAATAATTAAGTGGTCGAGCTGGTGTAGTAACTATATAGCGTACCAGCCTCTAATCGTGGAGACCCGGGTTCGATTCCCATTGTCCATTGGACTTCTTTATAACTCGTCACCTCAAAGAAGGCAATGGCACGTTAACCCGGTGGTCCTGCATATCTGTGTAAAATCAGTTACTCAACACAGATATGTGGGTGAGGGCGCCTACGCTCTGAGCATGGCACAGTAATAAAAACGTATTTAATACAAAAAATGGGTTTCTTAAGACCTATTTGATACTTTTATTCTTACGTTAGAATAATTTGTGCTGGTCAACAAATCTTCTCTGGTAAGCCAAATATTTTTTTAATAATTTTGGTTTTTGACTTATATAATTAATTTAATTGTATTAAATTCTAGCAATAATAAAATGATAAACTGTGTTTAAAGACTTAATTTTTAATTTCTAAGAACATACAGGGTATTTGAAAAATGCACCCCAAATTTGAGAGGGTAATTTCTCATTGAAAGTATAAAAAAAGTTTTTATTAATATAGGTCCGAAAATGCATAGTTTCTAAGATACGGAATGTTAAATGTTTAATAAAGAGACTTTTTGGGTTTGTGTAGTTGTCTTAAATACCCTATAAGTAATTTTCTTAAAGTTTGTTAGAATTAGTTCTGTTAATAAGGGCCTAATTTGGACCCAATTAAATTAAAATTATTAGTTTCACTGGCGTCCAGGGGACAACTTATCAAAAATAATTGTGAACTCAATTTTTTTGCAAATTTTTTATATTAAGCAACTCAAAATACAACTTCTTTTTCTTCTTATATTTTTTCCAATCCAATTCGTCTTTGAAAAAAAATTAAACAAATATTGAAGACAAATAAAAAAAATTAAATTTTTAATTTGAACCAATTTTATTGAGGGGGACGGAGTAAGGTGGGGCGGGTGAATAAATTTACGCCCCTTGGTAAAATTTTTTTAAAATCTTGATTTGAAAAAACAATTAAAAAAAAAAAATTTAAAAAGGGCATAATAGTTTTGTGTAGTTGAATGAAAAAATATAGAAAGAGTAACCTTTTTTTATACTTTTTTGGCTGCGGGTTTGGGGAAAAAAAAAAAAAAAATTTTAAAAATTGGTTTCAATTTTTTTAATTTTTACAAAAAAAAAGGAAAAAGTACTCTTTTTCTTCCGGTTTCTTTTTTTTCCAAAGTTTTTTTAAAATTAAAAAAAAAGTTTTAAAAATTCTAATTTTTAAAAAGGTTTCCATCTAACTTGGTGTATGTGTAGTCTTCTGTGACTGTAAATAAAGAAAATGGTTATAAAGCCTCCACGTAAGTAAAGTATATATTAGTGTTATGTATATTGAACCGTAAGTTTGTCAAGTATTTTTTATACTAATCGGGCCAATTGCCGATTTTTTTCGCAGCATAAACATTCCTAAAATTCGGCCGATTTTTACCTGGGAGATTGAACCAAAAGTTATTTTGACATTTGTAATGTTGTCCAAGAGTTATTTACAGTGCTGATCAGGTTTATATATATTTATTTGCGAAAAATAAATAACTTTTATAAATAATCTTACATTTTTTCAGCTTTAAAGCATGATTTTACGCAGCCGTCAGATGTCGTTTTCATCGTGCACCGTGGCAGTTTATGAGGTCCAGAGATTTGCAATGAATTGAATGAATAATTTTTTTCAAAAACAAAGCAAGATAGAAAAAAGTATCAAAACACAAAAATTATTTTTAGTTGCTTAATCTAAACACAAAATATAAAATTTGCAAAACAGTCTGTGGCGTACATTTTTTTCAAAATTGCTTTCGATAAGGTATCCCCTGAGACGCGTTTGAACTTAATTACTCTAGTTTAATTAGGCCTAAATAAGGCCCTTATAACTAAAAATATCACTGACAACGCAAATAAGATAAAAAAATTAAAAGTATTTGTTCAAAAAGATATTCTTTATAGAACCGTAAGATTGATTTTTTATAATTAAGAAGTTAATATAATGGAAATAGCTTGTGGCTTTGTGATTTAGAACTTACATTAAACTACAAAAATATTAATAATTTTACTCCGATCCTATTTAAGAGGACTTAATCATAAAAAAGTAATTACTATATTAGGGCGGATTATACTTCAATTGCATTTATTTACAATTTTCTCGTTTATTACCTGTACAAAATCTGAAACCCTAAATACCCCTGCATTTATTTGCATATTTGTTTAATTTCACAGAAAATCCGGTTTTCATTTTCCTTATTTAGAATTAATCCGTTACTGCTAATTTATTTAAACGGGTATTATAGTTAGATGTATCCACAAACAATTTGGTTTAATAAGTGTTTAGTCCACTATTTTAAAAATAGTGTTTAACAGAAAATAATAGTTATTTGGACGTCTCTAATAATACGATCAATTAAATTATTGTAAACTTGATTATTATGATTTCAGTAAAGTTAATTTATAATCTTTTTTTTTAATATACATGTGCATATATTTTGTAAAATTGTTGATTAAAGTGTAAGAAATGGTACTAACTATTTCTTTTATTTTAAATAAATTTGTTGATACAAATGATATACCAGATGCTATTGATAAGGAGAAAACTCTGGTAAAGAAAATTTTTATTTTAAAATTTGCGAAAAAAATATGTTTTTTGGATGTCTCTCTCCGGAAAAACCGAATTCTAAATCAATTTCTTTATTTTGCAGACGTTTTTTTATTTTTGTTAAAATTTGAGGCATCGCAAATATTTGCATAAAAAATTTGTTCTGGTTAGTTCTGGTTAGTAGTATAATTTTAAAAAAAACATAGATAATTTTGCAAATTTCGTGATATGACCATAAAATTTGATTAAATTCATAGAAAAAATACAAATGTAGGATTCACTTTTGAATCTCAGGTAGCATGCGTGCTGGGTTTTTAAATTTTTAACACATTTTTCCCCAACTCCGTCAACGATCTTTAAGTGTTGAAACACGCAGATAATGCAATTTCAACATTTTCAACTCCCTCCCTCCCCCTTCGTCACAGCGCGTCACACTCTGATCTGAATGTCCAGAGGGTGGTAATATACCACTGCACCTAGACCTCAGTAGGTCCTTTATGCTTCCTCTCTTGTAGGCGGGAGATTCACTGCGTCGTCCAACCTTTTGATTTAAAAAAATTGACGACGTCTCTATGTCAGGATCTCCCTAATTTCGGCCAGCTCGTGCCCAGCATGGAGTTCCGTTCGAATGTGGGGGCGGGACAATCGCAAAGAATGTGTTCCGCGGTCTCATCTTCTTGTTTACAGCCTCTACATAATCCTGTGTTCATTAGGTGTCCTTGTAGCCCGCAGTGGCCAGTTAGAACGCCCGTTAGTGTTCGGAGGTTCCTTCTGGACATCATAAGGTTTTTTTTCGCTATTGACTTGTCTGGACACCTCAGCATTATTTTTGCAAAGTTGCAGTTCGTAGTATCATCTCATTTTTCTTTAAACAGTCGATGGGAGTATTCTTTAATGATGTCTTTAATTGCTGTCCAGTGGTGGGGACGGGACCAATTAGTTTCCGTCCCGCAGCCGCCCTGGCCAGTGAGTCAGCGGTATGATTACCTTTAGATATGTCATGTCCCTTGATCCAGGCTAGGTTGACCACATTATGTAGAGAGATGTTAGTCAGAGCTTGATGACATTCTATTACAAGTCCCGAAGTAATTCGTGGTCATTCCGGGCTATTAATGCTTGCCTACTGTCTGTATAAATACAGATCGGCCATGGTTGGCGATGTTGCGGCTTTTAATTTCGTAAGCCGCTATGGTTATGGCTGTCAGTTCGGATTGAAGCTCGCTGGGTTCGGCGCCCATTGTCCATCCGATTTTCAGGTTTATGGTCAGTGAGTACATGCCACAGCCTGTGCCTTGGTCTTAGAGCCGTCAGTGTACAGGCTAATGGTTTCTTTAGACTCGCCTTTGATTGGTATTATTCCTCTCATGTTGATTGTGTAGGGTTTATTATTACGTCACAAAAGCTGGACCCCCTAAAAATAGTTCCTTTTGATTTAATAATATTTTTTTTTTTTAATTCTCAAATATTTATTAATTTAATAATAAACTTTTAATAAAGCAATAAGTATTTAAAATAACAAGCAAATAAATACTTTTTTAATTTATTATCGGCAGTCCTAGGGTTCTGCAAATGCTCAGCGATGTCTAAAATTGGTATTGGATTATCTTATTCTACATTAATAATACTTCCGTGGAGCCTCACCTTTATCTACCCACCATGCATTTCCTGAAGATTTTCCAGCGTTTTTATCCCCTAGTATACATAGTAGCTCTCGAGCTCGACGGGCTGCGATACGACTTGGTTGTATACGACGAACTACCGGATCTTTATATTTTCCTTACACATACAAGTGACTCTCTATTGTGACAGAAAAATAAAATTAAAAAATCAATTTAAAAAAAATGAAGAAGGAATTGTTTTATGAACTGCGAACGTCACGTTTTCTTAGACCCCCCCTCCGACCCCTCCTGTCACATCTTGACACTAAGCAATACCTCTCCCCCTCCCCTATCATGCGAAAGAATTTTTATGAGATGTTTGACGTGGAATCCGAACTACACACAACAGCACGCTACTTTCATCGATGGTCACCTATCACACTAGTAACCTCGCACGACACTCTTTGGCCTTACAGATCTCACGAAAAGCGGTGCTTCAACGCAACCAGGGCGATGGATATGCTGTATTTTATGTATTTTTTAAAAAATTGGTTTAGTTTCTATATGCTTAATAGTTCAAGGCATCGCAGCAACTAAATTACTTATATTTAACGAACGAGCGAACTTACCGCCTGCCGTGTGCACTCGACATCAATCAAAATAATTGGCGAGCAGTCCTTTAATGGCGAAAAATTATTGCCGGCAACATTAAATGGGCAAAGTTTAGAAGCGAACACGTATGTTTGTAGAATTTCAAATATTATTAAATCCTGAACTTTCCGACCAGGTGGTTTACGATGATAATTTTCAACCATTATTTTCTGTGTAGGAGGTCTATTTCAAATACTTCCCAAGGATTTTATCGCGATTCTTGCTTAAATAGTTTTATCACTCAACATTAAACGTATTATATATATTTTTTATAGGGTCAAGCAAATTTAGTGTCGGTAATTTTTGTTATTAGTGAAAATTGTATTATATTATAAATAATCGGGTCGCTCCACTCAACGTAGTCTTACAGTCTAGTCAACAATATCAAAGACGTGTTAATTTAAGATAAAGCTTCTAAAATTATCAGCGATAGCTCGTTGGATTCGGAATGATGTCTTGATGTAAGGATTTTTCAGTAGGCAAAAAATGGCCAAAAGTTATTGATAAATTAAATTGAAAAAAAAATACTTTATACTTTTTGTTTTTGTTAATTACTCCGACACAATTAATAACTAATATATATATATATATATATATATATATATATATATATATATATATATATATATATATATATATATATATATATATATATATATATATATATATATATATATATATAATATGTATATGTATATATATAGATATATATAAATATATACAGGGTACCACAAATTCGAGTGCATGCGAAACCGTAAGAGATACGAAGTCGGTTAAATTATGGCAAAGTTGCGCATTTAGGTGACTAACAACATGCCAATTAGAAAGTTGTAAAAATACGAGTACTTCTGGAGATATCCAAAAAAAACCGAAATTTGCCGATTTCGTTTTAATTTTTTTCTGACGTTATTTAAAGAGATATGGAAAAACAAAAGGCATTCACTTAGGGCCATATTTTAAGCTCTTCAAAACAGCGTTGAGAGATTATATATATATATATATATATATATATATATATATATATATATATATATATATATATATATATATATATATATATATATATATATATATATATATATATATATATATATATATGTATATATATATATATATATATATATATATATATATATATATATATATATATATATATATATATATATATATATATATATATATATATATATATATATATATATAGTATATATATATATATATATATATATATATATATATATATATATATATATATATATATACCAAATCCGCTAAAAACATAGAAATATTAATTATTTTTTCTTTTTTGTAATTACTACTATAACTACGGTGCCAAGTAGAATACAGTTCTACCTAACATCCAAATTATTATTATCCTATATTCTAACCTTACAACTAGTTTGGCTTTATTTCCTTCTTGAGGACGACCATGGCACTTCAGCCATCGTCGTAACTGAACATAATTGTGGGCTTCTTTGGTTGAATGCACTTATGAAGCACCATCAATTAATTTTTATTTAATTGAAATGATATTATAGGTGATAATGCTTGTTTCTTAGCCATATTTAAAAAAAGTGCCAGAAACTTTCATATTGCCGACTTTTTAACATGGCGGACACGCTTGCGCTGAGCAGCACCCTCAAAGGCCTATCGTCAGTCTTTTCCATCTGTTTGAGGTAATAGCTCAAAGAGCCATTTCCTATCAGGAAATTACTGACTATCCTAAGTTCCTTTTTGGAGCTTTAATATCCTCTTAGTATACAGGGTGCCACAGATTCAAATTGCATGCATGGGGATCTCGGAAACCGTAAGAGATACGAAGTCGGTTAAAAATTCCGAGTACTTCCGGAGATATCCGAAAAAAACTGAAATTTGGCGATTTCGTTCTTATTTTTTTCTGGCGTTATTTAAAGAGATAGGGAAAAACAAAAGACACTTTCTTATGGCCACTTTTTAAGTTCACCTACTTTGCTCGTAATTCGAGAGATTGTCCGTACGACGTTTGTTTTTGTTAAACCATTATCAACTTTATTTTTTTAAATACGTCACTCAATTGTTTATTGCATTTTTTTGAAGCAGTTATAATTCCAATTACAATGATATTTAACGCTTAATATTTTCTGTTAAATAAACATATTTCCATAAGAGACAATAAGTTAGACAAGAAACGCACATTATTTCTTATAGGGGCTTTCCATATTTGTTAATAAATATTAAGTGTTATAGATTTTTGTAATTTGGATAATAAGTTGTTCAAAAAAATGAATAAAAAACCCAGTTTCGCATTTAGAAAAATAAAGTTGATGATGGTTTAACGAAAATGAAACGTCGTAGGGAAAATATCTTAACGTTGTTTTGTAGAGCTTAAAAAGTGGCCACGAGAAAGTGTCTTTTGTTTTTCCATATCTCCTTAAATAACGTCAGAAAAAAATAAAAACGAAATCGGAAATTTCAGTTTTTTTTCGGATATCTCCGGAAGTACTCGGAATTTTTAACCGACTTCGTATCTTTTACGGTTTCCGAGATCCCCATGCATGCACTCGAATTTGTGGCACCCTGTATACTGAGAGGATATTAAAGCTCCAAAAAATAAACTTAGGATAGTCAGTAACTTCCTGATAGGACATGGCCCTTTGAGCTATTACCTCAAACAGATGGAAAAGACTGACGATAGGCCTTTTGAGGGTATGCTCAGCGCAAGCGTGTCCGCCATGTTAAAAAGTCGGCAATTTGAAAGTTTCTGGCACTTTTTTTAAATATGGCTAAGAAACAAGCATTATCACCTATAATATCATTTCAATTAAATAAAAATTAATTGATGGTGCTTCATAAGTTCATTCAACCATAGAAGTCCACAATTATGTTCAGTTACAACGATGGCTGAAGTGCCATGGTCGTTCTCAAGAATAAAGCCGAACTAGTTGCTTAAGGTTAGAATATAGGATAATAATAATTTGGCTATTAGGTAGAAATGCATTATACTTGGCACCGTAGTTAGTAAAAGTAATTACAAAAAAGAAAAAATAATTAATATTTCTATGTTTTTAGCGAGGATTTGGTGACTTTTACCGACGAAGAAAAGGCAAACAGTCATATTTTGGCTTTTTAACGTAAAATAAAAAAACTTGCTCCAAATTTACTTCTTAACCTGATTCCGAACTTACTGAAAAAAAATTGAATTTAGGAAAAATTTAAAAAATCAACAGTTTTGCAAGTACGCATTTTACTTCTTTTACTTAAATAATACCTTTACATTACTAAACATTAATAAAAATAAATTTACAATGGAAAAAATATAAAGTGTAAATGTAATACGCGTACTTGCAAAAATGTTGTTTTTTTTACTTTTCGTAAATTTAAATTTTCTTTAGTTAGTTCGGAACTAAGATTAAAAATAAATTTGAAGCAAGTTTTTTATTTATCATTTCACGTTAAAAGGCCAAAACCTGACTGTTTGCTCTTGTTAGATTTTATGATTTTGCATATACGGGTGACACAGCGTATAACAGCCCAAAACTTTTCTATTATAAGAAACATTTTTGAATTTGGGTAATGGTGTCAAAAGACACCTATAATTAATAAATAATACCATTTTTATTTCCCGGTTTACCCGGAAGTACCCAATTTAAAATTTTAAAATAGCACTGATTTTTTAATAAAAACGCAAAATTTCTTCACATTGTTTTTTTTTTATTAAAAAAGTCAGTTTTATACTAGTTCATTAAAATTATTAAAATGGGAAAGTTGATTAAAGAAATTAAAAAATAAATTGAAAATTTTATTTTATATTAAAATAAAAAAATTTTAAAATTTTTTTTATAACGCATAATATCTTAATATCCAAAATAGGAAATTTCAATTTTTATTTGTTGTTACTTTAGATCAGACATTTACCATTTTATATAATTTATCTAGTACAAAAAACTGACTTTTTTAATAAAAACGCAAAATTATACATATCTACATTGTTTTGCAAATACGTAGACTGGAGTATCAATACACTTCAAGTAGGCTTTACAACATCTTAGCATATTGGTTTTAAAAACGTTAGACAATTCTAGGGGGCCATGGATACAAAATGGCTACATAGTACAGTAAACGAAGGTGTGAACCTAAAGATTAGGTTGGGCCGTCACAATTTTTTTTTTTAATTTGCAGTATTAATGTAACAAAAACCTCTGAAAAAATTATATATAAAAAAAAAGTCCCAAAAAGGGCCGAAAATGGCCTCAAGAGCCCGGGAAAACCCTTTTTTTAATAATTTGGGCGATATCTTTGAAATATGAAATTTTCGCAAAACTGTTTGGACCAAAATAAACAGCTTATTAAAAAAAAATGATACCAAACACTTTTGTCAAAAATTTAAAAGTTTTTCAATAATCGGCCCTAAATGGGCCCGGGATTTTTTTCACCTGCCTTCTCGAAGGTGCTCGCTCTTACACTTCCAAAAAGGGGGCTAATTTTTAAATAACTTACGTTAAAATGCAATAATATCTTGTTCTGTTGCCTTTTTGGTCTTTAGAAAATTAAAAACTCGAGCCAAAATTGTTTTGTCCGACCTTCCTATCAATATGTTCATATATTTTTTTTTAATAAAAAGTAATTTCACCGAATTATTTTGGATTGTGGGGCTTTGGAGGGTGTTAAATACATTTCGCAAGATTTAATAAATATATTTGTGTATTTTAATAAACAACGTGTTTTCCTTGGGACGGTTTGTTTGACTTTGCTCGAGTCTATCGGGAATTAATAAATATTCATATTAAGCTTTCAATGCACATCATTTGAAAGCTTAGATTGCCCCCCTCTAGAGGATATTTTCTTATATTCCAAGGTTTTTTTAGTTTTCCGGAAAATCAAGAAAATCCTCACCCCAATAAATACTCCATTTTTTTGATAATTACTTGAGTTTTTATTGGGACAAGAATTTTTTGATTTTCCCGGGAAAACTAAAAAAAATTTTAAAAAAAGATGCTATTAAAAGGGACAATCAAGTTTTTAAAGATGTGCATTGTTAGCCGATTGGTCCTTGAATAATATTAATTTGCGATAAAACCCCAAACATTTTTAAAAAATCGGAAATCTATAAGAACCGCCCCAAGAAAAACATTGTTTATAAAAATACACGAAAAAAATTTTTGGTTTTTGAAAAGTATTTAACAACTTAAACCCCATTATCCAAAAGGATTCGGTAAAATTACTCTTTATAAAAAAAGGAACTGATTGATAGGAGGGTAAAAATATCGAGCAAAAACTAATTTTGGCTCGGGTTTTTAATATTCTAGAGAAACAAAAAAAGGAAACAATGAAAATTTATTTTAGCTTCAAGTTCCTTTTTTCATATAAACTTTAAATCATGAAAAAATATGCATCTTTAGGTAAGTAATTTAAAAATTTGTCCGTCGGCTTGGAAGTGTAAGTAGCTCGAGATGCGGGGCAGGTGCAAAAATACGCGGCCGTTATGGCCGGTTATCTCAAAGACCATTACATTTTTGACAAAAGTGAGGGAATTATTTTTGCAGCTAATGACTGATCTTTATTTTCGTCTAAACATAATTGCGTAAGTGTCATGTTTCGGGAGATATCGGCCAAAATAATTAAAAAAACGGATTTCCGGGCTCCTAAGGGGCCATTTTCAGGCCTTTGCGGACATTTTTTTACCTATGACATTTTCAGAGATTAATGTACACATTAATACCTGCAAATTTAAAAAAATATATGACGGCCCAACCTGATCTTCAGGTTTGGGGTTTCTTTGGATTTCATTTACTGAACTATACAATCATTTGTTTGATGTTACAAAGCCTAGTTGGCGTTTTATAGATACTAATAATCTACGTATTTGCAAAAAAATATAGATAGGTATAATTTTGCGTTTTTAATAAAAAAGTCAGTTTTTATACTAGTTCTGATAAATTATATGAAATAGTTAATGTTTGATCTAAAATTACATTAAATAAAAATTGGTGTTTTCTATTTTAAATTTTGAGATATTAAAATAAATTTCTAAAATTTTAAAAATTAACCTCTAGTTCTAACTCCTATGATTTAGATAAAAATTACCAAAAACACAAATATTTTTATACCTTATTCTTCACATCTCAACGCCTTTTAGATGCTAGTAATTTGTAATTGTTACATCATCTACTGTCCGGTAGCGTAGTGGTCAGAGCCTCGGCTCGCCGCGCCGGCGATCCGGGTTCGAATCCCAGCCCCGCCGGGCAGACATATTTAGGTAGTAGTTATTTAAAATAACGTCCGTGGTGGCACTACCGCGTTGCCTAAAAGGTGCTGTGAAATGCAATATTTGCATGTTTCAGTGCTTGGACAGCGTTGACGGAACTGGGGCATAAAAGATGGGTTAAACATCGGAAAACCCGGCACTCACGGTACTCTGGTATTTAGGAGTATATATGTATATGTATATGTCTAATATAGTATATATGTATATGCAAAATCCTTCGTGAGTTGTCACAAAGATTAAAAAAAAAGGAAATCATGGTTTACTAAAATTTTGGAAAAAAAATAATTTTGACAGCCATTTTGAAATAAAATGACAAGTGTGATACATGGTTAAAAAGAAAATTTTAAGGCGGATCAGGTAGGCTAAAAATATATACAGGGTGCGATTTAAAATTTACAATTTAGGGTTACTGTTACATGTCCGCTGTGTCACCCGGTATAGACAATATCAAAACAGTGTTCATTTTGCTCTGTAAACTGTACTGAACTAATAACTTACAGATTTGTAAAAAAACTAAGGTAAAAAAAACAGAAAACTGTTTTAATTTTTTTTTAATCTTGGGACAGTCCACGAAGGCTGATGCCTAAGTACTAACGTACCGTGGGTATCTTCAGTGTGGTGAGAGGGAGTTTGTTCACACGGGACTTAAATTTTTGGAGATTAGGATGAGGAGAAAAAACTTCTGCGGGCAGCAGGTTCCATAGTCTTGACACTCTAGGGATAAAGGAACGAAGAAAGCGGGAAGATCGGGGCCTCTCTAACTAAACTGTAAAAGGATGCATAAAAGTTGCACTACTTGTTGCTCTGTTGGGAGCTGCCAGAGAAGGAATTATACTGGCCAATTCCTTTGAGCAGAAGCCGTGAAAATACCTATAGAAGAGCGACAGATCCCCTACAGCTCGACGATGGGCAAGAAGAGGAAGCCTTTCTGTGAGCGTTGGATCATTAATAAGACGAACGGCTCTTTTTGAATGGAGTCCAGAATGCTAAGTGTTGTAGGGGACGCCATTCCTCAGACATGAGAACAATATTCTAAAGAGGGTCTGATTTGGGATACATACAGAGTGTACAGATTGGAAGAAGAGAAATATTTTCTGGCGCGGAAGAGAAATCCAATCTTTTTTGAAGCTGCCAAAGCTATGGATAAAATGTGTTTGTGCCAGTTGAGGTTATTCTCAAAAGTAACGCTGACTAGACTAAACGACTCTTTGTTCTGCAGAACTTGGCCGCTTATATGTAAGGGATGAGCATTTTCAGACTTTTTTCGCGACAGCGAACATGACTGTGTTTTCGAGGCATTAAACTGAACAAGAGTTTTGGCGCCCCAATCCAAGATAAGTTTGAGGTCTTGTGAAAGAGATATCTGCATTGACCTGCGCTTGTTTTCAAAATCAGAATTACACTGTGGCTTAAGAAATTGAATACTAGAGTGGAGGGTACTATCGTCAGTACTATTGTATATAGCTTAAAATTAAATGCCTCTTAGTGTCTTGTTTATAACCTATAGTTTTTAAAATAAATTTTAATTAGTTTAATTTGCTTTTAAATTTACTAAATTCTGGTATTTTTTAAAATTTAATTTTTATGTTAAATTTAATTTTTTAAAGACCGCTTGTTTTAGTTTTGTAAAAAACAATTAAAAACAAAAAGTCTTTTGTTTTCTTACATTGTATCTTATTAATTAAACTTGTTTGTTTTTAATTAAAAGTAATTCTACCATTTAAAACGAAATACTATAAACAAAATAAATTGTTTTTATTTCGTGCTTATAACAACAATTCGAAGAAATTAAAGCTCCATTTGCCAACACATTTACTTTGACTGTTGTTGACAATTTAATTTTAGCTTGAGGAGTTACTTAAATTAAGTTCGTGAGAAAAGCAAGTACTTTTTAAAATAGAAAATACGACGTACTGTACACAGAACCTGGAATAAATTTATACCGGTAAAGTATACCGCTTTGTATAAATAATGAGAATTTTAATATAATGGCTGTGTCAACCCGTAAAAGCAATACAATTTTGTGATATTACTTATACAAAAAGTAAGCTATAGTAAGCAAACGACGTCAACCGTTTCCTTACGAAATAAATGTCAGCTAAACTTAGTAAAATCAGCAGTAAAATGATATTTTATCGCAATAATATTTTTATTTATACAGGGTGATTTATAAGTTGACGTTTTTTAACTGTATATAGAACTCATTAAAATAAACAACTTTTTTAAATAACTTTTTTCAAAATATCGAAAAATAAGGAACTTATAGTTATTTAGTGTTAAATAGGTTGTCACAGCCCAGAAAATCTTCGGGCTGTAGTGCTTGGACACGTTGAACCTGATTTTCCCGCAATGTTGCCTACACTTTTTTTTACTTAAACTGACCCGACTTGCAATCACCCAAGTACTTGTTGTTGGATCGATAAGATTTAAAACTTGTTTTTCCCTTTGCAAATTTTCAGGATTTCTCGGTCTTCCTGCATGCCTTCCACGAGGTCTTGCAAATCGCCACTATCCCTTGCCCGTTAAACGAGGTAAATAAAATACCTGGATCCAGGAAGGGCCCGCAAAGGCAACCGTCGCGCGTACAATCTCGAAGCAGCGGTCGCAGATTGACGACTCTTTTCATAAATGAACAACATATTCACATATTCACGGTTTTTTTATTGTGCCATTTTTGCGATTTAACAATGCTTTAAAATCAGACCTAGTCTCGTTCGGTAAAAGCAAAACGACCGATTCATAATGTGTAATTAACAAGGCAAAAAACAAACGTAAATAAGAAATAAACTATCTTTTTATGCTCAGGCCTGCACTAGACATACTTTTAAATAAATTTATGTAGGTTGTTGTTTTTGGGTTATTGAAAAAACGGTTTTTATACACAGTTAAAAAAAGTGTCAACTTAAAAATCACCCTGTATCTTGCAAATCGCCACTATCCCTTGCCCGTTAAACGAGGTTAATAAAACACCTGGGTCCAGGAAGGGCCCGCAAAGGCAACATGCGCGTACATTCGAAGCAGCGGTTTGAGATTGACGATCTTTTCATAAATGAACAACATATCCACATATTACGGTTTTTTTTTGTGCCATTTTTGCGTTTAACAATGCTTTAAAATCAGCCCTAGTCTCGTTCGGTAAATAATCTGACCGATTCTAATGTATGCTAATTAACAAGGCATAAAACAACGTAAATAAGAAATAAACTATCTTTATTTGCTCAGGCCTGCACTAGACATACTTTTAAATAAATTTATGTTAGGTTGTTGTTATCAGGTTATTGAAAAAACAGTTTTTTAAAGTTAAAAAAGTGTCAACTTAAAAATACCCTGTATCTTCAAATCCACTATCCCATTGCCCGTTAAACGAGGTTAATAAAACACCTGGGTCAGAAAGGGCCCCAAAGGCAACCATCGCGTCGTCACTCGAAGCGCGGTTGCAGATTGACACTCTTTTCATAAATGAACAACATATCAACATATTCACGGTTTTTTATTGTGCCATTTTTGCGTTTTAACAATGTTTTAAAATCAGCCCTAGTCTCGTTCGGTAAAAGCAAAACGACCGATTCATAATGTGTAATTAACAAGGCAAAAAACAAACGTAAATAAGAAATAAACTATCTTTTTATGCTCAGGCCTGCACTAGACATACTTTTAAATAAATTTATGTAGGTTGTTGTTTTTGGGTTATTGAAAAAACGGTTTTTATACACAGTTAAAAAAAGTGTCAACTTAAAAATCACCCTGTATCTTGCAAATCGCCACTATCCCTTGCCCGTTAAACGAGGTTAATAAAACACCTGGGTCCAGGAAGGGCCCGCAAAGGCAACCATCGCGCGTACAATCTCGAAGCAGCGGTTGCAGATTGACGACTCTTTTCATAAATGAACAACATATCCACATATTCACGGTTTTTTTATTGTGCCATTTTTGCGTTTTAACAATGCTTTAAAATCAGCCCTAGTCTCGTTCGGTAAAAGCAAAACGACCGATTCATAATGTGTAATTAACAAGGCAAAAAACAAACGTAAATAAGAAATAAACTATCTTTTTATGCTCAGGCCTGCACTAGACACACTTTTAAATAAATTTATGTAGGTTGTCGTTTTTGGGTTATTGAAAAAACGGTTTTTATACACAGTTAAAAAAAGCGTCAACTTAAAAATCACCCTGTATATCCAACAACATGACACATTTTTAGAATAAATATTTCTGGTCGGTTTTTCAAATTTTTGTTGAGTTTCTGACACAGGATATAGGGTTTCCCACTTTCGACAGTTTTGTAGGATATCTCCGTAATTGTTACTGCTATCAAATAGTTATTTACATTACAAGATGCGAAAGTTTACTTTTTGGTGTGCTTCGCCTCGGCCATTTAAAAAGTCCGAACACTTGAGAGGCCATTCGTATCATGTAATGTATTATATTTTTTCTGCTACTGTTCTATGTATCGCATAATTTAATAATCATTAACATCATGTTTTAATAGAAATATCAGAGATTTTGAAATTTTACCTGTTAAAAACTAATCCATAGCAACACATTTATTTTGACATTGTCTGTTATCAGCACTTGTCAGATTTTAAATTATTGTTAATTTAGTATAAATCCATTCCCATTTTAAAATGTTAAATGAATATGAAAATGGCATCCAAAAGGCAGCTGACCTTGCGTGTGCCTCACTTCTGCCAGATAAATCTAAAGAGAGGTACCATCAAACCTATAAATCGTTTTCTGCTACAAAAAATGTGGGACGGATTGACGAGAATGTGATGTTGGCGTATTTTCAAGAAAAATCCGAGTCTTTATCACCACCAACCCTCTGGTCTGTATATTCCATGCTCAAGTTAACAATTTTCGTAAACAAAAATCAAGATATTTCGAAGTTCAAGAAACTAGTTGCTTTTATTAAAAGGAAAAACGATGGTTATGAGGCAAAAAAATCAAAAATTTTTAAAAAAGAAGAAATCATTAAGTTTTTACTTAACGCGCCTGATCAAAGTTACTTAGCAATGGAAGTAATAGCCATTATGGGAGTGGCTGGGGCATGCCGGACAGACGAAATATACAGAATGAAGCTAAGTGATGTAGAAATAAGAAATGACGTGGCTATAGTAAAAATAGGAGTCTAAAAATAAAGTTAAAAAAAACTTTGTAGTAACCAACGATGAAGGCTCAGTTCCTTATGTCAGATTTCTACAGGAATATATTAAGCTGAGACCAAGGAATGCTCTAGATGAGCGTTTATTGTATCGTTATGAAAGAGGTAAATGTGTTAATCAAGTAATTGGAAAGCACACTATTTCAAATGTACCTAAAGAAATTGCGAAGTTTTTGAAGCTTGAAGACATCAGTAGATACACTGGCCATTCTTTTAGAAGAACGTCAACTACGTTCCTTGCCAATGCTTCGGATGTCGATATTATGGACTTAAAAAGGCATGGAGTTCGGAAGTCTTCTTCTGTTGCGGAGGGATATATTGCTGAATCCTATAGTAGTAAAGTGGAAATTTCAAAGAAGATTTTACACGGAATTCCTACCAATATTTCCTCTAATGAATTAACAGTGAAAAATATGTTAAAGGTGATAACGATACCCCAACAACAAATTTAAAAACTGTTAATTCAAGTATTATTCCTCCAATTTCTTTTGCTAATTGCTCAAATTGCACAATTACTTTTAATGTTACTACCTAACCTAGTTTTTTAAAATATTTTGTCATAAATTAGTTACTTTTTATAAATAAATCCTAATATTTCCCACAAGCATATTTTCTTTTTTTTACTCTTACTTTTTTGTCCAGGCGCTGAAAATATTACTTTCGTAGCTAGCAACGCTTAGCAACCAGGTAACACGAAGGTTCTCTTTCGTTATCATTCGCGTTGCTAGGACCACAAGGTTTTCTTATTTATACAGTAGTAGAAAAAAGTAATATACGCTTCATGTGCTCTTTTTTGGTCAAACTTATGGGGGCTTTCTAGTCAAGAAAGTTAAAAAACTCGATTTTTTTCATATTTGAATGAAGCTGTAATTAAAAGTTCTGACTTTCAAAATTTAAGTGCTCCAAAGGAGAGAAGTGCTCGTCTTTCAGAGAAAAAATCGTTAAATATTTAATTTAAGGTAAAAGAAGCCCCAATATATGTAGCCGAAATCGCTGATTAAAAAATGTAAGTTATATGTACTGGTCAATCTGTTAGACTACCTAAAAGTAAATCTAAAACTTTAAACGCGTTTTTCTCGAAACTACGTTTTTTGAAACGTTTGTCGCAAATATGATCCAAATATAATTAACAAAATTAAGTTTTACAACTTTCTAGACATAAATACTACTTAACCCAAAAAGGGCACATGACGCCTATATTACTTTTTTGAGTGAAGTTACAAAGATGCGGTTTTCGCACACCGTGCTACTTTTTTGTCAAACAAAAGGTGCCGCAAACAGATTTGTCCTAGCCCTCTTAGTTTCTTCGCTACAGGGTGGTTTTAAATATTATGTATTTTCGGTTATCCCTCGTATCTCAGGTGTCTAATAACTTATCAAAAAGATAAAAACGGGCCCTTATAGAACTTGTTACGCAGAATACAGTTGTGTACTTGAAATTTTTCTCGGATTTACTTTCTTTGAGATATTAGTCAAAGTTGCACTTTTAAATGGAACACCCTGTATATTTTTTTGTCATATTATTTGCCACACTGAAAGCTTTCTAAAAATATAATAAAAGTCAAAACTTATTTTTATAAACAGCATGAAAACATACAATTATTTACTTTTTAACATAGGCGGCTTTGGTTTAAATTAATGACAGTCAAATTAATCAACGTCAAGAGACTTCTCGCACCAAAAAATAATCTAGTAATATAAGCATTTATTAACAAGACAACCTAAAGGATAATTATAACAATTTTACGCTAGAATTGTTCTTAGCCTTAAAAGAGAAACTTAACTACTAATTTTTTAAATACTCTTCGAATTGGTGACCATGATGTCTTATGCATTGTTGGCATAGCTTCTGTAGTCTTCTTAAAGCATTTTCAAATATGAAAGAGCGGGCTCGCAACTCTCTAAAGGCATTCTCCGTGGCCTCTCTTAATTTAATTCCTCAATTGTTTTACACCCCCTCGAGTATACTTTACCTTCTAAATATCCCCACAAAAAATAATCTAAAACTGAGAGGTCCGGAGATCGTGGTGGCCATCGAATAGGTCCGTGCGTGGCTATAAATCGATTAGGAAAGTGCTGTTCCAACCAGTGTTGTATCACGTGAGAGTTGTAAGCCGGAGCTCCATCTTGTTGGAAATAGATGTCATTTACTTAAACCAAGGGAATATCTTCCATAATAGTTATTGCTTTTTCTTAAAGGATTTGTATGTATCTATAAGAATTCAATTTTCCTTGGTAAATATAATATTTAATTCTTCTTCCCAAAATGAAACAAATAACATTGAATCCAAACCTTCCCTAGGGTTCCCTGGGAAAAATAACGTGTTCATTTTCCTGGCTCCAAAACCTTGAGTTATTTCTATTGAGGATACCGGCACTGGTAAAAAGTAAAATTATTCTGCCTTTCACACATATTGAGAAACCAGTTACATAACTCCACTCTCCGCTCAGGATCGCCAGGATGAAGATTGTGCACAAGTTTATACTTGTAAGGTTTGAATTTATGTCGTTTCAATATTTTTTCGACTTTTGTTTTGGATACTCCGATATTTTCTTTTATTTGCCTGCAAGATGTCCCTGGGGTATTTTCAACTGATGCCAAAACATTAATTTCAGCTACTTCAATATCTTTACTATAATTTTTCGGCCTAGGTTTATTAAATGACCCATATTGAATTAGATTGTTTTGTATTTTACGAAATATGCGCCTATCAGGCTGTCTTCTTTCAGGATATCTATATAGAAATCGAAAAAAAGTCAAATTTGAAAAAAAATATTATTTGTTCTTCTAACGTACCTCTTTAGATAAAGCTCCGCCGCCTCATCGACGTTTTCGTTGGATAATATGAAACATCTATTCATATCATACTTTTCAAAATGTTTAAATTTTTGGTTTTGAGCCATATTTTTTAGATAAATGATAACGATAATCTAGGAACTAGCATTAAAAAATTCAATAGCAATCATTTGACGTTGATTAATTTGAGTGTCATTAATTTAAACCAAAGCCGCCTATGTTAAAAAGTAAATAATTGCATGTTTTCATGCTGTTTATAAAAATAAGTTTCGACTATATAATATTTTTAGAAAGCTCTCAGTGTGGCAAATAATATGACGAAAAAATATACGGGGTGTTCCATTTAAAAAAGTGCAACTTTGGCTAATATCTCAAAGAAAGTAAATCCGAGAAAAATTGCAAGTACGCCACTGTATTCTGCGTAAAAAGTTCTATAAGGGCTCGTTTTTATCTTTTCGATAAGTTATCAGATACCTGAGATACGAGGGGTAAACGAAAATACAACTTTTTTAAAATCACCCTGTAGCGAAAAAACTAAGGGGGCTAGGACAAATCTGAGGCATCTTTCGTTTGACAAAAAAGTAGCACGGTGTCGCGAAAACCGCATCTTTGTAACTTCACTCATAAGCGAGAAACCCCGTAAAACACACGAAAATAGGACACGCTGTACTCTCTGTCAGCAACTACACAATAATATAAAAAGGCAACTGGAAATATTTATTCTTAGAATATGTGTCAGCTTGTTAAATGTGTAAACAAAAATATTTTAGAGCTGATTTTACTAAGGTTTACTCACATTGAGTTCATAACCAAACGACGACGACGTAAAAAAATCTAATAATCCCCTAAATATTGTGTCTGTGTGTGTCTTGCTAACATATTTTGGAGGTATCGTGAAAATAAAAACAGGTGAAATCGCAAGAAGGGGTGTCAAAAAAATTTCTTAGGCAATCTCCATATGCTAAATTGTAATGTCTGATGGTGGGTGTAATTCTATAACCTTAAAATATCGTGGTATCTCACAGGGACCAAGTTGTGATGTAAGCGATTAGGGATTTAAATTAGGACTGGCAACTCGAGAAAAATTTCTCGATAAGATTGGTAAGCGAGTGATTGGTTGTAAAGATTTTGGCAGCTTTGCCTTAATGTTTAATTTTGTAGATCCTCCTAAATTTTTATTTTATACATAAACTGTATTTATAAAGAAACGCTGGTATTGACATAATCAAGTCCTTTAAAAGTCGAGAAACTGGAAAAATTCAAGAAATATCTTTCTTGGCTAAACTGCAAAATTATTTTATTGGTAATTTTTGGTATATGAATTGTTATTTATTAAAATATGTTATTTAGTAATATAACTATTATTATGACTTTATACTTACCAACATACGCTCGGACGTCGTAGCTGGTACCAATTGGTGCACCGTTATATTCCTTGGCTGGCACCAATTGTACACTGGGAGGGGCCACAGGAGTAATCTCCATTGTAAAGGGGTATGCATTGGCACCAAGTCGTTTAATAAGAGCATCCTGGAAAAAACAATAAAGGTGTTAAAGTACATCGGAAAAAGAGTGAAAGCAAAGGATTAAAAAAAATGTATGGTAATTAAAATAAAGTCTCCATAATATTATAATTCAAAAAATTTTTGTTAAGCTGTTTATTCAACTTGACTTTAGCTTGACAGTAACATTAACAAAAGAATTCGATAAACCAGTGTTACCAAAAATAAAAAAAATAACTGCGGAAAATGGTTACTCATTAATTTAAGGCGTACACAAATTATTGTTTGTACCTTTGGGGTAAAACACTTTTACGCCCTCAGCTGATAGCTAACCACAACTAACCACTAC
>JAHBCN010014943.1:0-40570 GCA_019359885.1 Listronotus oregonensis
TAATATGACAACTTAAGAAATTCTAAGATTTTTTTAATGAAAATTCATGATGAAATGTCATAAATGACATATTATTGTATTATATAGAATCTGTCAATAAGCATTTGATAATGATTACAAAATAAAGTGGAACGCTTTCAGTATTTTAGCAAAGGAAATTTGTTAAAGAAAAATTTTCCATAATTCTGTAAATCTTGGCACTAGTATGATTCCAACACATAGATTCGAATTTCGGACGAACTCTATTCAAAATAAAAAAAACGTGATATATGGTGAATTAGTGTTTACAAAAAAAAAACTTGTGGCTTGAATGTACAAACCATTTTGAGTGACCCTAAGACCCTTTTTAAAAGGCGGCGAGCACTGTTCGTGAACTCATTTTGACACCTCTAACTGGCGTATAACGCGCTCTAAAACACTTCTTATTCATGTCAACCCGAAAAGTATAATTAAATTCTGCCACTCAGGTTTTTAATTCATTTAAATCGTGCGGCTTGTTAGTGAAAAAAAGCTTTGTAGTTTATACCGACAAAAGGCGAGAAAAATTGTACAAAAGAAAACAATATGACATACACTATCGGACATAAGTGGTACTAACGTATGTAACAAAAATTTTCGGAAAATTATTAACGAACTGTTTAAAGAAAACGGTAAAATGTATTCAAATAATATTTTGATAACGTTTTCCCTTATAGCTACTTAACAATAAACACAATTTGAATTATACTTAAAGGTCTCTGGTCTTTAATGGAACGCAATTTTTGATTAACCTGCCGCATCATGTTCTGGATGATGTTATTGTCGACTTTGCGAATTTTTTGGAATATCCGGCGTCGTAACTGTTGTTTATTTTGGGCTTCCCAACCATTATCGTAAATCTTTCTACTTAATATTGCCCAATAATCTTTAATCGGACGAGCCTGGGGTACATTTGAGAGGTTTTTTTTTCCAAAAGGGATGTTGGGGGTTTTTAAAAACCAAATTTTTCTTGTTGTTTGAGAAGTTACAAGACCAAGAGGGGGAAAAAAATATTTTTCGTTAGGGTTTTGGGTTAAAAAATCAATACTAACCACAACTAACCAATTTCGGAAGGCATCGCTCAGTATAAATATTGAAATCTAATGCCTCACTCCCCACCCATCCAACATAAGGCCTTGAAATGTTCATTGCTGATATGGCACACGAGACTAAAACATTGTCCTTAAATTTCTTTTTTGAATTATATTTGACGTTATATGCGCAATTTTGTATGTCATCTGTATAAAATCCGTCATTACCCTTAATTTCCGAATGAGACTACGTATAGTTATTTTCCTAACAAACGGAAAAGTCACTTTGCCCAAGCGTTAGGAACAAAATTTTTCCTACGAGCGTCAGATAAAACCAATATTAAACAATCTTTTTTTAAATTTGTTTAATCTGAAAGAACTACTACGATATATTTATAAATGGGTTTTTTTTTGATAACTTTTAAACAAAGAACAGTTATTGTATTGTATTAATTGCAGAACCTGTAATTTCATTTAGCGGGTGGCTTAAGGAAGCGCTTTTTGGGAAGCGATGAAGGTTGACTTAGCTCGGGAGGGGAGTTGTTCATGGTCAATATTTTATTCGACATACCCTTTTTTTTTCTGATTTGGGGATTCATCAATGTCCCTCTCAGCTAAAGCCGTTGATTTCTAGCCCCCAAGTCGCTTGACATTGGTAATTCCTTCTCCAGAATCCGCAAAAATTCGCAGAGGATCGACGAAAACTATGTCCAGTGTACTCCTATTTTTAAAGGTATGCATTACTGAAGGCATTTTACCTATTGAATTTTTACATTGCGTACTGCATGCCCTTGTTTATACTGGACAAAAAAACGTCTGTGTGGGTATTTTTTCGCAAATTTGATATTTACGGTACAATTGCGAAAAAGTCCGTTATTTGTTTCATCGGACACTTCAAAGATTCTGGGAAAGGCATTTTTACTGTCGAATTTCCCCCACTATCAAATTTTTATTATTAAGTTCATCTCCTACCAGCCCCGGGTAATCCAAGGGAGCAACTTTGATTAGAAGGTAAATATTATCAGGTGCTTCTTTCATGAATCTGGCTTCTTCTTTGCTAAAGTTTTAATTTTTTTGGTATCACGTTTTGGTGTTTAAGTAGTGATGTTGGGTTGAAATTTTGAACTTAAATCAGTTTCTTTCACTTTGAGAACACATTTTAACATAGAGTACTTACTCCATAAAGTATTAGGTTTTATGTTTTTGCAAATCCGCAAAATAGGCCAAGAACACTTCTTTTTTAATACTTTTTTCTGCTTTAACAGTTTTCGAAATGACTATATTGATTCTCATATTTTTCACGAGATTTTGCTGGTAATAAATTCAAACTTACGGTATTGCTGCATCAGGGGTAATCCGGTAATCCCCCCCTGGACTATATTTAATAATTATTTTGTCGGATTTTTATTTAATTAAAAAAAAATACTATGACCCTTTTCATTAAAAATGCTTGTTTGTTTTAAATTCATTTGTGCAATTGCTTGTTCATATGAAAAAGAAAAAATCGATGTGTTTTTAAAAACACCAAGATTACATATTGTTGCTTGACCTGTCTTTAAACATTTATTATTATACAGGGTAATTAAAAAAAAGTTTTGTGTTTAGTTGAAATATTGGAAAAAATCAAAATAACAAACAAAAAAAGAATAATAAACTTTTCAATGGCCTATATTGCATGAAATAGCCTACAAAATTACTAAAAAAACATATAAATCTTGCTTACCGGAAATTTAAGATAATTTTTTTTTCCGCACGGCGTGCAGAAAAATTCACTTTTCCGCACGCCGTGCGGAAAATCAACTTTGGCACTAAATGCGGGTACCTTTGATATTTAAAATAATCTAATAATAATATATGTTTTAGTTATCTTCCTAAACAAAAAAAATTTACTGTTCCTACTTTAAGTGATTTATCGTCTGAAATATAATTGGGGAAAATAAAAAACCCACAACAGACTACCATGACGGCCAGAACCCGGGGGTTTTAAATTTGTCAAATTATCCTATGTAAAAGTTATTAACAATTTTAATAATTTACAATATGGTATTTATTTGATTGGTTCTTTGGGAGTCACAATGGTCGGTTGGAAAGGGGAAGCATAATTGCAAAAATAACAGTGTACGAAACATGAGAAAAAAAGGGTTATCCAACGAGGACTAGACAGGCCGTTTTTTTGGACTCTACCTGTACTTTTATAAAAAAAAGTGAAAAAACCATCATATAAAATTTTTTCCCCTCCGAATCCGAAAATAATTAATGTAAAATAACTGAACATCAAATAAAATTGCTGAGGGTCATTTTGATTTTTTTTTTAAATGGAAAGCCATATTTTTTATGTAATTATCCGATTCCTCGTATATCTTTTGATCTAAATGATATTTTTAAATTCAAAATGGTCAATTTTCTGCACGTTTAAATCAAAAAATTTTCCGTCTACCTTTGTCATTAAACCCTGAAATATTGATACAAAATACCTGTTCACTCTTTAACGTGGTGTCATTCAGACAACAAAAAAATAAATTTTAAAAGTTGTTTATTTTTATGGTTGGAACAATTAACGTTAAATAATGAAAATTTTATTGAAAAACCATCTACACATTGTAAAATTATATTACAAAAGCGGAGAAAATGCTCGAGAAACGAAAAAGAAAGTTTTTTCGGGGTTTTAAAAGACGCATTTCAGTGGATACAATTCTAAGAGTTAAACTCTATTTAAAGAAACAAAAACATTGAAAGATAGGCGAAGAAATATTAAAAGGGAAAGAAATCGGCAATTGTTCAATATTTTAGGATAAATCCGATGAGTTTTATTCCGCAGGCAGTACGAGAAGTAAGGTATGGCCTGAGCTCCGAACGGGGGGGTTATGGAACAGTTGAAAGAACTCTGAAAAATTTGGTATCAAACCATATTGTATCCTTCCCGTTCAGTATCTGACTCAAGAACAAAAGGACCGTTTTCGACTTGTTGCTTCAATGTTGATGAGAGAGCAAGACGAGGAAACAACTTATACAATAAAATATTATGGACTGATGAAGCGTCATTCACAACATCAGGAATATACAACCGGAGAAATACAAATTACTGGGCAGCAGCTAACCCTCATAAATATGAAATGATAAAGTTTCAAGGTAGGAGCTCGCTTAATGTTTGGTATGGGATGTTAGGAAATCAAATTATTGGACCGCTATTTTATCGTGGCTCTTTAACAGGCCAAAGATACCTTCAATTTCTTTATAACGATATCGAGGATCTCTTGGTTTTGCCATTGCAAATCTACAATAATTTTTATTTGGCAGCAGGATGGCGCTCCACCTTATGCCGTTCGAGAAGTGGTAGTATATTTGAATGGGCGTTACAACGAGTGGATTGGCCGTAACGGAACACTTCATTGGCCACCCAATAGCCCAGATACCACACCAATGGATACATTTTTATGGGGCCATTTAAAAAACGTAGTTTCTCAACGGCCCAATAGAAATATCCATGAGCTACAGCAAAAAATTGTGAATAAAATTGACAGACTTAACCAGGATTACAATATTATAAGGGAATCTCTGGAAAGACTAAAAAGGGGGCATCGATCCTGTTTCGAAAATAACAGAGGACATATATAGTTTTTTCTTATGGGGTATTTGTTTTATATGTTATATTGATTTTATATTTGTTTTGTATCTATTCTACAAATAGAGTCTTAATTCTTAGAATTGTATCTATTGTATTACAATGTGTAGACCGTCTTCTAATGAATATTTCATTTTTAAACGTTATTTGTTTATAATTCATGAAAAATATAAACAACTTTAAAACTTTATTTTTTTAGTTGTCTGAATGACACTACCGTTAAAGAGTGAACAGGTATCCGTATCAATATTTCAGGTTTTATGACACGGTAGTCGAAAATTTTTTCGATTTAAACGTGCAAAAAATGAACCAGTTTGAATTAAAAAAATATCATTTTAGATCAAAAGATATAAGAGGAATCGGATAATCACATAAAAAATATGGCATTTCATTTAAAAAAATATCCAAATGACCCTAGCAGTTTTATTTGATGTTCAATTATTTTACATTAGGTAATCATTTTCGGAATCGGGAAAAAATTATATATGGTGGCTATTTAACGTTTTTTTTATAAAAGTTTTTTTTATAAAGTAGAGTCAAAAAAGCGGCCTGTCTAGTCCTCGTTGGATAACCCTGTACAAATGAAGAAAATACCGGTAGTGATTATTGAATTTACCAACATGAAAACTTATTCGTAAATTTAAATTTGGTTTAAAAATAACATAAAACTGAAATTTATGGAAATGTCATTTCCCAATCTTGTAAATTTTCGTAAATGCAACCTAATTTCCGTTTAATCTATAGGATAAATCTATACATAAACTCCTAAAACAAACATTCAGTTACGTCATGTAACATATATAACATATCCTGCTGCATTTTCGAAATAGTAATACAATAAATAAACCTTTTAACACGTAATTTTTCACTGTGCCCTCTGCATACCTTACTAATGAATCCAGGTATTTCGATCTGGTGTATTATTAAACAAATCGATAAAGTCGAGTTGGAGTTCACCATTTAAATATACGGGGCATGCAATCAGAAAAGTTGTACCATGTAAGTGAAAAGTCTTTAAACATTGAAAAAAAAACTATGAAATATGTCTTGTTTTACTTAAGGAATTATAGTATAATATATTTTTTAAAACGATAAATGGGAAACTTATATAATAATACAGCTTCAAAATAAAAAAACGAGAAACAGTGGTCTTTACCTTACATGCGATATATGTTTTTCGAAGCATTTTTTCCTTCGCCTCCGAAAGACAAATACGGTGTCCAAATTGAGCTATTACATTACAGAAACTTTTTATGCGTTAAAAAACAGGTCTAAAATACCAATAAATTGATGAAAAATACCAGCAAAAGTACAGAAAATTTGTTTTTTACTTTTCAAATGTATATTTATTAAAAAAAGACTATAAAAATTAAAAAAAACGACCTTCAGAATTGATGTACCACGTGAAGTTTTTTCTAACCACAGGATATGGTAGGCTGTCTCTTCCCCCTCGTCGCACATTCTGCAACTTAAGTCCTTATTATATGAGCCTATCTTGTGCAGGAGTCCTCTCAGGTTATCGTGCCCTGTAGCAGCCCTACTGTTATGCGAAGCCTTTTCCTACTTTGTCCGATTAGTTCTTCCTTCGTTCTTTTGGATGGGCCCCCTATGAAGCCTTTTCCATATCTTATTCTACCCCAGTATTCCTTGTGTTTGTTTTGGATCAATTCCCTGGTTTGCCCTCGTGCTGTGGTTTTGGTCATCCCAAAGGCAGGTTCTGGTCCAAAGTATGGTGTGGATGATCCCTGTATTGCCAACTCATCCGCTTTTTCGTTGCCCTAACCAACCGTACCAAGAAACTTGAAATTGATGGACGTATAGGCAAGTTGTAATTGTGTTAATAATAGAATCTATCGAGTTCAAAGAATTTCATCTTAAAAAATATTTGCAGGTGAAGTTCTATACACTTTGGTTTTAAATATCCCCAAAGGAAAAAATCTACAGGAGTAAAGTCTGGATACCTTGTCGGCCATTCCATTACACCTCGCCTGCCAATTCATTTGCCTGGAAACTGTTCATTTAGCTACTGATAGCATAGTAAAGGGGAGCTTTAACTTGCTAAAAATTATCTTTACTAAGTTCCACGACACCATTTTCATCGACTTGATTTTTCAATGAGTAAACCATAAAAGGGTATATCACGTTTTCCAAAAGGTTTAGATACTGTTCAGTTAAAAAAAAAATGTCCCGATAATTATGTGTCCAAAAATATTTGCCCAAACGTTGATCTTTTCTGGAAATTGAGAAAGACCTTTCTAAAATAGATGCGGATTTTTATTATCAAAATAGCTACAGTTGTGTCTGTTAACTAATCCATTTAGAAAAAAAGTTGAATCGTTAGTAAAGCAGATATTTTTGATTAAATGCGGCTTCGCTGCCACATTAATTCGCAAAATTGTATTTTTTTATCGTAATCGTCCTCGCCAAGTTCATGTACAATTTGGAATTTGTATGAAAAAAAAAACTTTGTGCACAAAACCGGTAAAATATTGTTCAGATTAAAGAATTTTGAAATGGAAAACGGTAGATCTATTGCGAAATGTCCTTCAGCCTCAATCCGGCAATATAATCCTTATTATTGTAGTTTGTTGTATACAGATTCGGTTTCTTCAAACTAACGGACCAATTCTTTATGCCTCTCATTAAATACTCTGACGGTTCTACGCAATTTTCAGCCACATAAAGGAAACATGTTTCACCATGTTCACCATTTCAAAATCACGATCCTAAATTTTAAACTAACAACGCCAAAGTGACAATCCTAACAATAACATTCAACTGGTTACTAAACATCTAAAAATTTGTATTATTGCCATGTTTGGTTGTATTAGATACGACAAAAAATATCAGCTGAATGTATGTACAGAAATTAGTCTACGAGGATTTTCAAAACAGGCTTTATTATTGACTTGCTAATAATGGCGCACTTTCTAAGCTTTTAACAAAATAAATGATTGAAACACAATAAAGTCCTATTTATTAACTTTCTGTGTTCATCGACTTTAAATTTCTTGGTTAGGTTGGATGGCAAATTACATGCAGTTTGCAGTAATGTGTCACACTATGGAGCCATGTGACATATCAAAGTGAGGTTAGCTGAGAGTGGGGAGGTAATTCATAAAACTTTATTAAATATGAAATATCTAATCCGAAGTGCTTTCTTTATTTGTTTTTTTATGAGAAAGATATTTAGGGTGTTTTGTTTTAAAATAAAAGGTCTATATAAATATTCATCTTTCTTGACTATATCCTTATTTTTTTATACAGCACGCCGTTAATCCAAGCAAGACCTCCGCCCGAAAAAATAATTATCGCCCATATTTTCAAAACAAAGCAAAACCTAAGCCCGCACTCTTTGATTTAATTTAAGGTCTATAATTTACCGTTGATTGGCTGATGTAAAAGTCCATCATTAACTTCAAATTGCTCCTTTTTGGCCGATCGCAACGATGAAAAATGTTAGAATCTGTTGGTATACATACTATTTAGGCTTGATTGATATTTTATGATGTATAGTTTTATTATTAAATTCTTTTGGACCGCCCAGAAAATTTGTAAGCATAAAATAAAAGGTTTTTATAGAGTTGTTAATAGCTCTTGAGCCTGGAATTACATTGTGAAGTGACATAGATATCCAAAAGCCCAGTAAAAATATCTATATTTTGTCCAAATGTACAGAAAGATCCTGTTAGCAAATGATCAAAATTTAAAATTAGTTTGGCATATACAGGATGGTCTATATTACAAGGCAATATTTAAGGAATTTGGCTCTAAATAATTAATAAGCCTTGTTCAAATAACCTACGAACTCTTAATAGCATCTTCTTCTTATTCAAGTGCCATATCAGGTCCCCCTGACGTCGGTAATTACTTGGGCAAGTCTTTCTCGATTCTGCGCCAATCGGAATAGTACCTCTGCGCTGCGTATGCCGGTCCATTCACAGATGTTCCTCAGCCAAGAAGCCTGCTTCCTTCCTACTCCTCTACGTCCTTCCACTTTTCCCATCATAATCAGCTGTAGAATTCTGTAGCGCTCTCCTCTGAGCATATGTCCAAGATATGAGATTTTTCTGTACTTTATTCAGTAGCATACATGTTGCGTCGGCCCTGTTTAGCACCATTTCATTGGTCTGCATAGTTGTCCAGGGTATTCTCAGCATCCGCAGGTGCAAAAACATTTCGAATGCTTCTAACCGATAAACTGTAGCGGCTTTATTGGTCCAGATCTCTGCCCCGTACAGCAACACTGACCATATGTAGGATTTTACCATTCTCTGCCGTAATTTTAGATTTAGATTATCAATGCAGAAAAGTGGTATTATTTTTTGGAATGTTTGTTTTTGTAGATTTTATTGCAAATAGAACCTCGCTGTTAAGGATTTCTGGTCCTTCGTCCAATCAGCGTGGTCATCGAAGTTGGATTCATTCGGTCTCTTATCATCAAACAGTTCATTTATGTACTTAAACCATGTATTAAGGATTTCCTTTTCATCCAAAATATTTTTATCATCAGTGTCGACTATCATATTAGTGTTATTTTTATTGTATAATCCTGCCACTTCTCTGACCTTTTTGTATATATTGAAAGTGTCATGTTTATTCTTCAGATCTTATATTTCCTTGCACTTTTCCCTCATTCAATTTTCCTTGGAGATACGAATTTTCTGTTTAATATCCTTTTGTCTCCTTTTATATTCTTCCAGGTTTGTTTTATATTGCCATCTTTGCTTTATGATGTGCAATATTTCGGATGTCATCCATTTCTGTTTTTTCGGTTTATCTTTTCTTACCGTATGTTCAGTTATTAGCTTATTTGTTAGTTCCTTGAATTATTTCCAAACTGCATCCTCGCTGTCGTCGGTTCATATTTTCTTTATGCAACTGTTCAGGTCTTTCGTGAATACTTCCCTATTGCTTTCTGCCAGTTTGAATTCATTGTGTTGGATGCTATTCTTTAGCTTTTTAAGTTGGACTGTAGTGTCGGCCACCAGCCGGTTATGGTCAGATCCAATGTCTGCTCCAGGATCGGTTGTAACTCTATTTACACAGTTCCTAATTCTTTTGTTAATTAATACATAATCAATTTGATTTCCTTTAATGTGTGCTGGGTTATCGCCATATAGCCAATAGCAAATTTGCGGTAATTCCATGTACCGAATGTATCCCTTGCTTTATGTCATCAATTGTGGTTGGAATTGTGGCCCTCACTAACCTTTTTTTGGAAAAAAAATCCATAGGGAAGAGTCAAGGGAATTCATATCTGGAGATAGAGTAGGCCAGTTTACCTGTCAGGAAAACTACTATCAAGAATGTCACGTATATCACGACACTAATGAGGTGGCGCTCGATCGTGCTGGCCGTACGTTGTTGTTCAGGAATATTTGATAATAATCTTGTCAAGTAAATCCTTAGGAAATCGCAATATCGCTGCCCATTTAGTGTTACGTCAAAAAATGTGGTTCAATACCAACAATACTCAATATCTCATACAAATTATTTACCTGTGAAGGGTGCTGACAAACTGACTGACACTGACACTGACAAAAATCTAGCCGTTTTTTAAAATCCTGCCAATACCGTGTTTGATGTCTGGTATTATTGTATAAATGAAACTTGAACTTGTGCAATACTTTTAAAGGCGATGTCCTATCCCTTTGTTGTTTTAGGAAAAATAGGGCTATATTCAAATTCACCTAGTGTTGTTGATTTTTTTTAATGGGGTTTTTCCTCCTGCGGTTACTCCTCCTATTTAAACAAGTTCATAAAACAACTAAAGAAAAAAAACTTCTTTTTGTAGACTTTCTGGGGTAAGTTTATTGAGTACTTCAATATACTTTTTTGAATTCAATTTTTAAATTTCTTTTTTAGAAATCTCCAATGTCTCGACTAGCATTAGGCCTAGGGATTTATTTTAATTTTGTAGCCGTAAAAACATTTTTTTATTAGTAATTTTGAGTAAGACTCCAAAGAACTTTAACAGTATGCTCCTCATATTCTTCGCCGTTTCTTTTCATCATACTAAAAGCCTAACTTAAAAAAAAGTTAATATTTCGGATACTGGAGTATCATCATTTACCTTAATAATATAGCATCTTGTTTTCAGCACTGTGACTACTTACTTTATGCTGATGATTTTTAGGTATATTCTTCTATCTTAAGTCTAAGCGACTGCAGTAAATTACAAAGCGATTTAAATCGCTTGAGTAGATGTTGTGATTAAAACAGCTTATTTTTGAATTTGGATAAATGCACATCAATTACATTTTCTCGTAATCTAACTCAGTTTAATCATGTTAATGACTTAAAGAATGTCCCGATAAAAAAAGATGGATAATATTCGGGATTTGAGAGTCATTTTTGATTCTAAGCTTATTTTTGATTTAAATGTTAATGCAGTTGTAAGTTCGGCTTTAAGGATGCTGGGTTATGTAATTGGAAATTGTAAGTTATTTAGAAATATCAAGCCAATTATTTCTTTATATAGCTATTATTTGGAACCCTAGTCAGAGCACATATAGTAAAAGGACAAAACAAATATATAAAATGTACTGCGTTTAAACAAAATTTTATTATCGACAATGATAATATCACTTTTGCACGAACTCATTTTCATCTAAAGTAGTGTGTGACCGCAGATTTGCCTTCATACCATAAAATATTAAATAATCTCATACAGTACCCTTGCATACTGCAAAAAATATCTTTCAAAGCTCCCCAGAGGTCTCTAAGGGTAAACGAATTATTTTTCCTACCATTCAGAAACACAAGTACGGGTCAGAATTTACCTCTCTGCAGAATAATAAGAAATAGTAATATGTGTGCTAATTAAATAGATTATTTTTCAATGTCATTATTTTAAATAAAAGCTTTATTAAACAATATTGAAATTCATAGAGGTGATTTTCTGTTCTTTGCCTTCTGTTTTTTTAATCTTTTTTATGGGATTTTAAATGTTTTTACCACATTATTTGTAGTCTTTAGCATTAGTTTTTATTCTGTTGACAATTACATTGTGGATACTCTAGTGGGTGCTCACGTATTGTTGTGTCCTCTTTGTCCAGGAATAAATAAATAAAATGTATAAATCTCGATCAAACGTGTGCTTTTTTGCCGGTTTTTACTATGTTTTTGTTTCCTTAAGTTTCCAAACCAATTTCCTCTGTTTTGTCTTTGATTTACAATACAGACCATGTATTTTTACATACCGTCAAAAAGAAATTTATTGCTTAGGTAAGTGGATATAGCACGTTTGCTAGACAACGTGATATTTTCGTTGTGATTTTTTGATAACCTCACTTCCCCTATAGAAAAATTTATACGTAAGTGATATTTTATTATTATCCTAAAAATGGCACTTGGCAGGCTTACCATAAATGACAAATAACATTACTACGATCTGGGGCTTAAATAAATCCTGCTGCATTATCTATGGTTTAATAATAAATCCCCAGCTATTTTTTTACAGGATTCTACACACCTTAATTACTATTATTATAGAATATAAACACAATTGATTGACAAGAAAACATATTTATTGTTATTCCTTTTTTAATTTGTGTAAATAAGTTAAAAAATATTTTTCAAGGTTTTTAGTTGATTACTTGATCAGGTTAGACACGTGTGGGAGCGGTATGGTTGGACAAAATTTACTGACATAGAAAATGCAACACCGGGTAGGAGTGCTGTAATTTTAAGCATACTTTTACAATTTTCAGGTAAATAGAAAGTAATTAAAATTTGAACTCGATTTCGTAAAATAGCTGAGATATCACACATTCGTTAAGTCGTCTCGGCATTAATTGGATTAGGTTCGATGTCTTCTCTTTAGGTGAATTTGGTTTCGTAGAGCCTCGAATGTTTGTGGAGGGTGCGGTGAATTTTGCAACCTTCTTCCCATCATATCCCATACATGTTCGATGGGGGAAAGGTCTGGAGATCGAAAAGGCCCCTGAAGCAGATTTACATCGGACACTTCTAAAAAGTCCAAACTAACACATGCAACATGAGGTCGTGTATTGTCCTGCTAAAAAAGTGGATCTTGCAATGTTTCTAAGAAGGAAAGCAGATTTGGTTGTAAAACTTCGTGGATATAGCACTGGGCAGTCATGCTACCACGAATGAACACTAATCGTGACCTGCTGCCGTAATCAATGGCACCCCATACCATAACACCCAGAGTGCGATGAATATGCCGTTCGATGGAAAATTGTCCATCCACGTCTCCTCCTTACTTTTGCACGGCCATCATTTGTGCCCAAACAAATCTGGCCTCATTGCTGGCCTCCATACCAATTGTTGCCGACGGTGCTATGGGGTCAGAGGTAGTACAAGATTGGGACGGTATGTCCAAAAGACCTTATTCGGCGATAAACTGTCCTTATTGTTATTGCCTTTCGACAGCATCAAACATTTGGTTGGCAACTGTCCTTGTTGTGGAAAATCGATCTCTAAGTGCTAGTTGCCTTAAATAACGATCCTGTCGCTCTGTAGTCTGTCTTTGGCGTCCAGTACCTCCAATTCGTCGATTTCGGCCACGCTCGACAACAACTCATTACAGTAGCTTCGTTTAGGTTCACCCGATTAGCGATTTCACTAAAAGATAACTCGGCTTTACGTAGACCGATTATTCGACACCTCTCAAACTCAGAAAGTTGAGTGAAAGTAGCGTAGTAAGTAAACTTGTTTATATTGCTTGTATCCTGATATGACAAAAAAAGCCTTTACACAAAAACTACGACTCGGAATGCCTTCAAAATTTTATCAGCGTATACTTTTATGATAGCAAATATGTTTACAAGTTTTTATCAAAATTCAATAAATATTTCTGAGTGTTGCATTATCTATGTCACTTAGTATATAAAATAGTTTATTTTTCTAATACTTAAGAAAATAAATTTAATTAAAACAGTGATACGCCATGAAATATTTTTTTTGTTTACCAAACTTCCGGTTTGACGCCCTTCATGCATGGCGCCTGCGTGCAATGCAGAAAATGCCCAGTTTTTTTTTCACAATATTTTGATTAATTTAAAATTATTGAAAAAATGGTTTGTTATTAACATTTATTTTTTATATTGAGACCTTAGCAAGTGTTAATGATCCCAGAAAATTTCTTCACCATCTTTCTTGCGTTTTGATAAAAAATTGATTTGCCCATCTACATTTTTTAGTAAGAAACTACTACTACCACATCTATCTAGTGTTGAATATTATGGATTTTTAGACGGCCGTTTTTGCGAAAAATATTGGTGTTGCGAAAAAAATGGTAGTGACCATTTTTGTAGATTTTGAGGTGATCTTTATTTTTTGTCTAAACAAAAATTCTCTTATTTGCATATTTTGGCAGATATTTGTGGGAAACTCAATTTTGGGACTTTGGGGGGCCAAATGAAAACTTTACAAATTTATTTACAACTTTGGGTACTTTCAGGTCTTCAGTTACTGGGCTATACTGCATCATAACTAAATTGGGAATGACTAAAACAAAAACGGATAAACCAAAATGTAAATCTTTGGTCCAAAAAGACAGTTACCATGGTTACCGATATGGCTGACAAATACGATTTTTTTTTGTTTCTGTTAAGGACATCCTTAATTTAGTTTGGCTGCAGTATTAAACGAAATTTTAAACGAATTATATACTCACACTAAAATGTATACCTTTCAAAAGAAAAACAAATAACACCTGAACTTTGATCCAATTAAGAGATAACCGAGCATCTACAAACATTCGGGGATTAAAATCTACAAATAAAACAACGAAATTAAGCTATGTGTCCGCTATATTATCAGATGTAGAAAATCCTAAATCAAAAAATTCATTAACTTCTTACTAACGAATTCTCGGGTTACCGACACCCATAGCGTTTGGAAGGTGGTAATTTAATTATTTGGAGTTTTTGCAATGCAATAAAACTATTGTCTTCGGTATATAATTAAAGTCTTTTATTAGCTGGTTGCAACTAGCAGGGCAGACGTACCTGTGTAAGCTGCATGCGTAGAATTTACAAAATTCCTGTCATAACTCCCTTTTCCAAAATTTTAAAAACAATGGTGTTTTTTCAGATAGCTAGAAGGCCTAGGGATGCAAAAGATACATCATATATTGAAACATATGAACGGTTATCAAACATCTACGCCACCTGCTAACCAAAGGGCGAAGCATACTTCTCTTAACTTACGGTGTCACTGACTTGCAGCAGATGGCGTAGACGTCTGTTACCCGTTCAAGTGTTTTAAAACCTAATAAGATCTGATATAGGTGGAAACCAGACACAAGATGTCGTTACGTAAAATCTCTACAAAGTTGTTTAAGAAATCAACTACACTATTGTTACCAGCTGTACATGTGATTATAGACGGTCACTATCTTACTTATGGCTCAGTATCAGCATCAACTCGGATTCTTCTTTACATCAATGAACTTTTTCTTCCACGAATAATTACATTCATAATTTTTTGACTATGGTGCCTTTGATTGTCATTTAGTTTCACGAGCCGATCTTCAAAATTCCATAAATCCTATTTAGTATAATGCCTTAAATACACAATTATGTTTGATGTCGCTTCAAAAGTGCCAATATTTATCTGTTACTTAGGGGCGGCCAAATTCTGCAGAATAAAGAGACAGTAAAATCTTGTGATAGTACATTCGGGATCGACCCTAATGGGCCAAACATATTATATCCCTAGCCACAACAGCTTAGAAAACCCCGTATTCCTCTTTTAAGCCAGAATGTATTTCTTCTTTTCTAATCTGTACATACTGTATGTTTCTTAATTTAATTCCTTTTTGAAGTACCCTTTCTATGTCGAAGGTATAGTGTCACAAACAATTTTTATCATTCTTGATTTCATCCAGGAAAAAGTCGTTCGCAATATTAATGACTACACTTTTGCAAGAAAGTCCTATCTCACAATAATCTGTCGCTCTTATTTTCAAGGCTTCAGCTCAAAATATTTTGCCAATATACTACCCCAGCAATTTCCAATAAAGCAATTCGTAAAAGCTTTAGACTTTTACTTTGTCACTTTTTTTTTATCTCAAGAGTATTTAAGCCTGTGAAACATGCTTCCTGCTATCCAACCCTCCAAATTTTTAAATCCCACGATGATAAACCACCTTTTCCATGTTTTTTATTTAAGATATCAATGATGTTGGTTAGTTCACTATCCAAGCTAATAAACGGGTATATTTTTTCCTACGGTATATACAAAAAAGTTTTATGATAGAAAGTATTTTGCTTATGATCACCCTATGTTTGGCGGGCGCCTAAAAGATACTGGGATTTCCCACTCTAAGAACATTTAAAACAAATAAAAGTATTAAAGCAATGTTCACGTGACCTTATTACGTTGGTAACGTAACACAATACATATGGCAGAACTATGAAATTACCTGAAATGCTTGCAAAAAATTGGTCAAGAATCATGATGCCAAGCTTTAAAGTTTATTATTTTTAATTTTAAATATTTAAAATTTCTAGCAGTTTTATTTATAAATTTAAATAGCTATTTTCCTGCCAAGTATAGAAATATCTTCCCGCAAGTGTTAGGACCTATATTTTTTCTACGAACGTACTAGAGGTGATGACACAAAAAATATATTTTAAATAAAATGCAAGTGAGAAGATAAAACTGTAAAATTTAATAAACAGTAATAATAATGAATAATGTTATGATAACTAGAACTTCTAACAATTTGACAATATTATTTATAATAATTTATATTAAAAGAACAATTTGTCAGATGTTGTACATTTACGGTAGAAGCTAAATCAAGCGAACGATTTGAGCAGCTGTATAAACCAGAACTTTTGGTGCCGCTGGAAGTAGTAGCTGTATAGCTGCAGGCTGTAGACATGGTGTCAGCCTGAGTGAATTTATGATATTATTTTTCGAAACATTATGTGTTAAAATTTTATTAGCAGTTTTCATTTCATGTGTTATTAATTCATCTATATAGCTTTCTGCAACCGAAGAAGATTTTCATTCTCGGTGCCGTTTTAGGTCTGTAATGTCTGTCCCAGAGGAATTAGCCAATAAAGTTTGCGTAGGACCTCCTAAAACAGTGTTCGGTATACTCTTCAGGATTTTCAAGCTTAAGGATCCCGGCATCAGAGGAAATTTTTCCGATTTTGTTTATCCCTACACACTGCACTGTACATTTACAATTTTAATAATTTATGAAAAATCTTCGATGGCAAGTGTTTGATGGACGCAATTCTATATATTTTCTGCAGTAGTAAATATAATTTTGTCCGGAAACAACAAAGGTCCGTGTTACATGTGTCTTTGTGTCTGGTATGTTAACCACTAAGATATCCTTCTTTAATGTCATCCAAAATTAAATTTGTTAGCTCTTTTTGCGACGGCAAGCTCCAGCAATTCCAAAAATAGCCACAATTTTATGGACCCAATATATGTTTTCCGGAGCTTCGGATAGAAATTTGGTGATATCTTCTTTGATCAACGTTTTAGATTTTTTAGGTTTAAAGCCCGAATTTTTTTTGCTTGTAAAAAGCAATTCCCTTATAAAATTTGCTGATGTCCACATTTTGCTTCAGTTTTATTATTGTTTTCAGCAAGGAATATCTGGTCCATTTGTAGACGGCTTCAACTTCTTAGAAAGTACAACAAAATTAGCTAGATAAACCTCCTCTTTGTCCAATATATTAACGTTGTTTTAGGAACACCCATCGTTGAAAAACGAATATTCTTGTTCATATCTAGGAGCAGATTTCTTCGGTATAATTTCTAAAGTAGCCACATTAGCAGAATGCAAAACATCTTGCGAAATTTCGTAATCCATATTTTATATAAGATTATACTTGACACTTCAAAATTATTTTGAAAGTCAATAAAAAGTCATCATCATAAAAACCGAGGGTAACTTGGTGAATCAACCATACAATTATTCAACGTCACACTCATTATTTTAGGTGTTTAGAGCCAGAACGAACAACCACAAAATCTTAAATAGTGGATTAATATGAATTTCCAATTTCAGAAAATCGTCACCTAAAAAACCACACATTTTTTAAAACCCAATTTTTTCCAGTAAGGTCATTAATTCGAAATCTGGTCTGGTTTTCAACGCCTCATTTTAGGTTTGCAAACTCTTCCTGTAGTATTGTGGGAATAATATACCTTCCCGCACTAGTGCAGGAATAATGTCTTCCAGTACAGAAAATAATGTGGGAAGAACCATTTCCCGCACGCTCGTAGAAAAAAGAAATAAAATTTGGTTGGTTACATGCTAATATAAATTATTAAAATAATACAGGGTCCAAAAAATTGTAATAAAAAAATTTTAGTGGTATATTGATACTGTCATGTAGAAAAAAAAATTGATAATATACAAAGAGTATCTCGTCGTCTCTAATTCGGATCTTAGACTCTAACTAGAGGGCCCGTTATCAAAACAGCAAAAACTCTTTTGGGACTAACACTTAAAATGCAATTGAAAAATCGAAAATCGGCGCAGTCAAAAGTTAAACTTAAACGGTAGGCGGCAACCTGAGGCGATTATTTACAGAACCACTTTAGATAAAACACTCTGATTTGCACTTGGTACTTTTGGGTTGCCCGAACTAAAATTTGTTAATTTGCTGCATACGTATTTTTAGTTGCATTAATAGCTGACAATGCAATTTTAATTGCATTGTCAGCTATTATTGTATGTCTCAGAGACTCCGATACAGGCTTAAAGGGTCTAAAACATTTTACATGAATAAAATATAAGTAAGTGAGTAGCGATAAGACATTAGTTTTAAATTGTAATATAATTTACCAAAAGTAAAAATACAAATAATTTTGCTACCATAATCGATAGAATAGAATAGAATAGCTTTTACTACCAGTTTGGTACATTGTAGTACATAGGTTCGTCACACATAAATTTACATATTCAAACAAATACATAATGATTGTTGTATAGTACATAATAAAATACAATGTCAAACTTAATAAAAATAGTATATTACATACANTTACAAAATTTTTCGAAAATTACGGAAAAAAAGCGTGAGCATTATTAAAAATTTTAAAAAGGGGGAACTTACCCTCGAGTTTTAAAATTTTTTTTTTTTCTACGACTTTATGTTTAGTTTTTTTAAAAAAAAAAACAGAAGATTATGTAAACTTTAAGTAACAATACAAATAATAATACAAACTTTTGCGTTGTCAAGGCGATGCTATTTGTTTCATAAAACATAAAATCTTTTTGAAAGTTTTAAATTTTTTTTGGGGGCCCCCGGGGGTAATGCAAATTGGGAAAAACCCTGTTACGTAATATATATATATATATATATATATATATATATATATATATATATATATATATATATATATATATATATATATATATATATATATATATATATATATTTTTTAAAAACGTAACTGCCCTTACGCACAGTTTGGCTTCTTACAGTATAGTGTTTGTAATTAGAGATTTACTGATAAAGTAGACGGTGTGTAATTAGGTTCTTACAAAAAGGAGTAGAAAATAGTATATTACATACCGAGAGTGGTAAGAATCTTTCGAATTACGGTACTCGCTCACGCTCGTACCGTAATTTTCGAAATCGTGTGTAATGGGCTTACCACTCGAGTTGTGTACTATACTTTTTCTCCCCCCCAATTTTGGTTTTTTTATAAAAAAAAGAAAAAAGATTTAAATTTTTTAAGTAACAATACAAATAATAATACAAACATTTGCGTTGTCAAGGCGATGCTATTTGTTTAAAAATAGCCCCGTAAAATCTATTAAATTTTTTTCCCCAAATTTTTTTGGGGGGGCTCCGGCTAATGCGATTGTGGAACTGTTACGTAATATATATATATATATATATATATATATATATATATATATATATATATATATATATATATATATATATATATATATATATATATATATATATTACGTTTTTTCCCTTTTTCCCACAGTTTGGCTTCTTACAGTATATTTTTTTAAAAAATTGGGAGATTTCGATAAAAGACGGTGAAAAAAGGGGTCACTAAAAAGGAGAAAAAAAAATTTTAAATTTAAATACACACACAACACAAAATATACAAAGTTAAGTTTAATAAATAAAAAAATATAAAAACATATAATTACAGTTAGACACCACATAAAATTGCTGTACACTGAATAAGCAATACCAAGTGGAATTTAGTCGCTTACAGTATAAACACAAAATCAACGACATAGTTAAGTAAGCATCAATCTTAAGGTCTTCGGTTTTCAATAAACTCTTCTACGGAATAGAAAGCACCCTCAATGAGAAACTTCTTTACTTCTTTATTAAATTTAACATCCCGGAGGGTTCGAAGACCTGGAGCTAGATTGTTGTACAGTTTTGTACAGTTATAGATGGGAGATCGCTCAAAGAAAGAAGTCTTATGTTTAGGAATAAGAAGCAAATCCTTCATCCGTGTACCATTATTTAAATTTAAATTCTGAAATAAATGTCTATTTTTGTTTACAAACGTAATGCATTTATATATATAAATACAT
Source organism: Listronotus oregonensis (assembly GCA_019359885.1). Lineage (NCBI taxonomy): Eukaryota > Metazoa > Arthropoda > Insecta > Coleoptera > Curculionidae > Listronotus > Listronotus oregonensis. The sequence goes on from JAHBCN010014943.1 coordinate 20,195, forward strand.
GGAAAAGTAAAAAATTTCTTATTAAAAAAAATCGATCTGCACGTGTCCACATATCCCATTTTAAAAAAAATTAAATTTTTAATATTTTTTACTATTAATCCCCTTTTTTCATAGACTACTACAACCCCAGATGATCACATTATATGTAAGAAAACTGTAAGCTAAAGAATAATATACGGCCATTAAACTAGCTTCACTTCAATTTAAGAATGGCAAAATAAGCAGAGTTTAATTTCGCACAAACGTGTTCAATGTGTGCATCAACAGAACAATTTGAACCCCGGTAAATCCCCAAAAAAATTTTACAGTACTTGGTTTTATATTGTTCGCAGCAAAAAACTGTTCTGGCACGGGCACGAATATGCATGTTAACAATAACAGTCTTATCAGTAATAAAAAGGGGGAAGTTATTCTTTCTACACCATAAATTAAAATCGTGCTGTTCCTTTTATGTTGGCCTTTAAACTCAAAAAAAAATTAGACACGACAACAACCCTTGAATCATCTGCATACAATGTTAAATGATTGGTTTTTAGATGGGTTGAAGCCCCCCCTTTACATATAAAATAAAAAAAAAGGGGGCCCAAAAGGGGGGATCCTTGTGCCAACCCCCCAAAAATTTTTGATTTGGTATCAGAGAAAATATCCCCCATATTTTAAATCATTTTCCGGCTGGGGGTATAAGAGTCAATCCAGTTAAGTAGAGAACCTCGTATGCCTCATGTTATATAGTTTTGTCAGAAGAAAATATTTATTAACTTTTTAAAAAAATTGAAAGGTCAAAAAAAAAGGCAACAACGGGATTTTCCTTGGTCTAGATTTTCATAAATAAAATTCAAGAGATTAAATGATGCAGTTTCCAGATTTTTTAGGGGAAAAAAAACCATGTTGGCATTTTTCAACAATGCAATACTTACTGACAAAATCTTTTATTCGAGGATGAACAACTTCTTCCAACACTTTGGAAAATATAGAAACCAAAGATATTTGTCTGTAGTTGTCTATATTGCTTCTTCTTGATAATAGGTTCGTTGCATAAAATTTCTTTTGAATCAAAAATACGTTAAATCTCTTTCCTTGCCCATTTCAGAACCACCTGCTAAATATCTTTACTCGAAAAAATTAGTTTTGGCGTCATAACATTTAAAGTTCATAATTGGTTCTTTTAATCTGATGTCGGACAAAAACTATGACGACACGAGGCAGAAGCTGGTTCTGGCGTTGCTATATTTATTAGATTTCTACTTTTTAATATTTTTTTTTTATAAATTCTTGGAGACTTTTTTTTTTTGCTAGTTTATTTAATTTTTACCTTGTTGTTATAATCTGAAAATGAATACAGGAGTATGAAACTAGACCCTAGTTTAGAACATTTGCTTGCTTTCTGCAGCAATGCAAGTCAAGTTCAGCCAACATTGAAAAATTCTGGTATATAGTAAGGGAAAACCATGAAAAATGAAAAAAAAATCTTTAATTTTGAAAAAGAAATGCTATATTTGCCCGTTGAGAGCGTAAAAGACCAAATTTTTTTTTTTTTTTAAACATGACAATTTTTGTAAAAATTTTTTTTTAAAAAAAGACTTTGATAATATTTTTTTTAACGAGGATTTTTTGGGAGATTCCTTAAAAAAAAAATTTTTACGGGGTTTTTTTATTGTTTTTTTTTACCCCCTTACAAGTAATATTAGGCTGTAATTACTTTTGAAAAAATTTTTTTTCAGAAAAAAAAAACTTATAAAAACAAATTGTAGATAATTAAATTATTAATAACATTGCTCTCTTTAACAATTTTGGTAAGGGACGCATACTTGTGAGCGCGCTTAATAAACAATTAAAAAATCTGTATAAACAATAAAAAAAATTAAAACTCAAGTAAGGATATTATTAACTATCGTATGAAGAATAAAAAAATAATTTTTTATGTTTTATTTTTTTTTAATATATATTTTCCATGGGTCAAAAGTACCCAGATTTGAGATTTTTCAAACTTTCAAAAATTCAAATCTTTAAAAATATTAACTTTATCGTAAAAAGTCATAAAACCTTTTTAATTTGCATTTTAATAGAGAATATGAAAAAAAATTTCTGGTTAAAAAATAATAATTTCTCGCAATTGTTTAATCAATTTCGTTTTAAGCAATAGGGCACCAGGCTACATGCATTTATATCATTAGTAGGGCAATTAAAAAAAAATCGTGTAAAAAACTGAGGTGGAATAGTTTTCGATACTCATGCGCCGATTCCTCGTAGACTAAGAGCACTTCGGCCGATATCCCATATCATTTTTTGAGACGATACGATTTCTTATAAATTCACCTTGAATTATATAAATTTCTTGAGTATATTGTAGAAGGAAGACATATTTTCTTTAAGACCTAATTTTCCTCTTTAAAATGATACTCTTAACATGTTGCTTATATGCGTACAATCTTCGAAATCTGATTTGTTAACAAGATGAGACGGTCAAAAAAGTTCACAAGTTGCAAAGCTCATAACAAAAAGAAGTAAATCCTGTCCAGCCAAATGGTAGGAATAAAAGACATATGGCTCGAGAAATATATCTGACACTCAAATTGCTATAATTTTTAAGCTACAAGCATATAGGATTAAAATAAAGGGTAATAAAGGTTAATTGACCATGTTGTACTATTGCAATAATATAATTTATTTATGTGAACGAATTTGCTAGTATAACTATGCAAGAAATGACTGTTCAACTTGCTCTTTCATTTGGTATATTACTCTCCATGAGATTTTTCCACTTTATAGCAAAAATTCAATTTCAGTACAAAAACTGTCAGGAAACTTTTAAATAATTAATTTCGCATGCTTTCGCGAGTCTTTAAGGGTCGAATAGCAGCGTTATTTTTAAGAAAAAGCTATCCCTTTATAAATAAATATGAGTTTTTCGCCTCAAAATCTAATAGTATGCCAAATTTCATCAACTTTGGTGGCGGTTAAAGGAAAAAAACCTCTATCGCTAAACTATTAAATCAAATCCAATCCTGTTTTTTTCCACTGCTACTCTGTCGTATTTAAAATGTAAGTAAAACTACTTGTAACATGCTTTTCAAAAAAAATCGATAATTTTGACAACGTTGCACCATAATTCCATTTTTAAGTTCTGGCATCGCTGTAAGTAAGTAAATATAAATAAAATACATTGTTAAGAAGGATAAGACAAAGGTATTTTTATTTCTTTATGCTTGGTTTTTTCAATATTTGTTTTACTTACATATTTTTATTGTCGATTTACTGATCTGACTTAATTTATGACTTGTTCGCACAAAAAACGTATTTATTTGTATCTGATGTGGTCAAATAAATAACAGAGCTGTTAATATTAAGTTAAAGTTATTACTAGGACAATGCTTGGTAGTCTGTGTCTATGTGTGCAAATATAATAATAATTTACAATTTATTTTATTAAATGAAATTCCAAATAACATGCCTCGTGATCCGTTTAATATTAAACAAATTAAAATTACTTTATTGAAATAATCTTGCTAATCTTTTTATAACTAAATTGGTACTATACAGTACTTGTTGGTGTTCGAAGTATTTGATAAATTTTAATAAGTTGCTTTTATTATTTATTTATTATTGTATTATTCTAAATCTATTTATAATCTGACGCAAGTTATTGAAAATTCCACTCTTGTTTTCCCAAGTTTTTTAAAACCTTTTAATTTTTTCAAAAAAAATTTGATATTTTTTCCTTTGGGGAACCAAAAGTGGGTTCTTGGTTTTTTTCAAAAAAAAATTAAAAAAATTTTGGGTTTTAAAAATTTTAAAACCACAAAAAATCTTCCTTGAAAAAAACGCAATCCCCCCCTGGTTTTTGCCTGTGGGCAAAAAAAAGGGGGGCCAAAATTTTTTTAAATGGAAGAAAATGTCTTGGGCCCCTTTTTTTTTAAATGGTTTAAATTTTGGATTAATAAAAAACATTAAACAGCCCGGTAAGTGTTGCTTAGCAACCCTCACGGGCTCTGATACTGTTAATGACTAACCTACTCTGCGGACTTAAATTGATGATGTAATCAAACGTCTACCAGACAGTATGAAATAAAAGTTTTTTTCGAAGATTGATAACTAGGACAAAAGTTGTAACGTAGGTCTTTATCGAGGGATTAGTGATTTTTAAACGAATTTTTAAATTTTATATTATATTATGATTTTTGGTTTTAAATGCATCCTTACATGACTTAATTAGAGCTCATTCTGATTGGTCAACGTCGTTGTCCTCGCTTCTGTTGCCAAATATATTAGTACAATTATTCAATTGTATCCCAATTACCAAGACTATTATTAATACAAAGAGAGCTGGCAATGGTGGCGAAATGGTGTGAGAAAAACGGACTGACAGCCAATCCATTAAAAACAGAGCTCGTATTATTTACTAGAAGGAGAAAACACACCGGACTTAGTAAAGTGAAGTTTGGTGAGAGAGAACTAGAATACTCCAGTACAGCCAAGTATCTTGGAGTGATACTAGACGACAAGCTGAATTGGAGAGCACATCTTGAAATGGTAGCGAAGAAGGCCACAGGATCGCTATGGCTCTGTAGAAGAGTCGTAGGACGGGACTGGGGACTTTGTCCTAAGGTCATGAAGTGGATATACGAAGCAGTCATCAGGCCACAGATACTATATGCCTCCGTGATATGGTGGCGACGCACGGAACTTAAGACAGCACAGATAATGGTGAAACACATACAAAAAATGGCAATGAGAGGAATAACTGGGGCAGCATCCACTACTCCGACGGAATCGCTGGAGATGATTACGGGGCTCCCACCCCTCCATATAATGATTAAGGCTTAGTAAGGGCAAAGGCACTAAGACTGGAGTGTGGAGGATGGTGGAGGACGGTGGAGGACGGTGGAGGAGTGAGGAGTGAGAACTGTGGCTCTTTCGATGAAGCAAGATAGCATCCCCCCAGTAATTCACTTAGACCTCATGCACAAGGTGGACATTGCATCGGCGGATGACTGGAGTCACAAACGCTGTGGGACACCAAGCGAAGGAACAGTTATCTATACAGATGGCTCGAGGAAAGGAGGCCGCACAGGCTTCGGTTTCTATGTAGAAAGGACGAACTACAAGTTCTATGAAACAATGGGAAAATATGCAACCGTATTTCAGGCGGAAGTTAAGGCAATAGCAAAAGCCATGGAATACTACCTTAATAGAAGATACAGGGGAAAAATAACCATATGTACTGACAGGAAGGCAGCGATCGGGACGCTAACAAATATAGTGCACAGATTAGAGCTTACGAATAGATGTCGGGAAAATAAACTAACGAAAACCGCCAGAGTCATCCTGCTTAACATTTGCGCCCCCCACACAACGACAGATTCGGGGAGTATAAAATACCTCCCAACGAAAACAGGGAGTCCGAAGATTTTCGTTTCTTTAAAATACCAATTTTCTGGTCGAATTTGTGTTAAATTCTATATTTTCTTTATATGAAAATATTGGCCTACTATTTGAAAGAGACATGATTTACATAAAACAACTTTTTGTATCTGACTAAAAGAAATGAAATGTAAATTAACTTTACATCCTTATTTGCGGATAATTAAGATAAAGAATAAAATTTCTCAACAATAAAATCGTAGTCCCAAAAATACCGTGCAGGCCCACTAAAATGTTACATTAACACTTTAATAAATTACATAATATGCAAGAAAAAAGAACTTGTGCTGCCCCCAATTTATAAAATACCAATTTATCCGCAGCTTAAAGATTAAAAAAATATAAAATGTTACATTCTCGCTGTAGGCATCAGGATAATTTGATATTTTATGAATAACTTAAACATTTTTGCAGTCCTAATATATTAAAAATAATTAAATTAACTATCTAAGTTGAAAATTTGTTATAAAATTGTTTTGTTGTAATTTATTTATTTGATTAATTTTGTCAATAAAAAATAAGATTAATATGACTACGGTATTTACAACTGATGAAAAAAAATTATAGGCGATTTTGCGCCCCCCAGTCAGTTGCGCCCTTGGCGGGCGCCCATTTTACCACCGCCTAAATACGGCCCTGTTGGAGACATTTTAGTATTATTTAGAAAAAAATGTGATTGTATGGATTGCCCCTGATGTGCTTTTTAAATAAAATATTTAAAAAAGGAAATTTTTGTTACTTCTCAAAAAATAAAAAGTTAAAAATTCTAATCAAGAGACCTTGTCATTTAAAGTATTAAATAATATTCAGAGAGACTACGAAACAATAAAAATATTGTGTACTCACCTTCTGCAGTTTTATTCATAAAAGTGCTAAGTAAATACTTGAAATAAGTTAGTGTAAGTAAATATTATTTTGCAAAATATGCAGTAATTGGAAAATATTTGCATCTGAATAATTAAAGCGTAAATTACCAGGACAGTGTTTAAAACAATTTATAACAAATATGTGTCCAACGATTTTGTTTAGGAAATTTAACTTAAAGAATACACTGCTGTGAATAAATTACTGTAACCCCTGACCCCTAAACATAAAATTCAAGGTCTGGTTGGTAACGGCCCCCTACTCACCCTTGAATTAAAAAAATCAAGGGTTGGTAGGGGGCAGCTACCCTTTAGCCAGACCTTGACTTTAATGTTTAGGGGTCTTTCATGGACAATTACACCAATTTTCAAAGTGCCTCAAAAACCTGCTTAAAATTGTTTACCAGCTCTTGGACTAAAAATTTTAGAAAACGCCAAGAAACAAAAATATTTATCTACGTCTCGGTGGCAAGTCTACAATCGTTTTTAACTGAAAATTAAAGGATTTTTTAAATTAAAATTATTAAAGTTTTGATAAATAAATTTTAAAAAATTCTGAGATCTTTTTATTAGAAATTATAACGTAATGTCATAAATGACATATTAATCTGATTTAACTAAAATTACAACTAAACTCTAATTGGTATTGAAAACCTATTTGTACGTCTTAAAATATTTAATTTTTAAAGATAAATTTAAATCACTCTAATTTTAATAATTAATTATTTTTTACACAGGTTAATTTTTTCTTAAATTATTAAACACAAATCAAAAGGGTATAGTGACCTAAACACTGAATTCAGACTTTAGAACTCCAAATTTAGAGCTTAAAGATTAAGTTTAGAGTTCAAAACTTGAATTTGAAGTTTAAAGTCGGAATTTAAAGTTTAAAATCTTAATTCGGAGCTAAAAATCTGAATTCAGAGTTTAAAGTCTAAATTCAGAGTTTAAAATCTGAATCCAGAGTTTAAAGTGTAAATTTATAGTTTAGAGTCTGAATTTAGAGTTTAAAATCTGAATTTAGGGTTTAAAACCTGAATTTCAAGTTTAAAGTTTAAATTTCAAGTTTAAACTCTAAATTTATCGTTTAAAATCTGGATTCAGATTTTAAAGTCTAGATTAAGAAATAAAAGTCTGAATTCAAAGTTTAAAATCTGAATTCAGAGTTTAAAGTCTAAATTTAAAGTTTAAAGTCTAAATTTAGAGTTTAAAATCTAAATTAAGGGTTAAAAGTCTAAGTAGAGTAAAAATCTAATCAGAGTTTAAAGTCAAACTCAGAGTTTAAAGTCTGAATTTAGAGTTTAAATCTAAATTTAGAAGTTTAAAGTTAAATTTAAGTTTAAAATCTAAATGTTAAAAAGTTAAAATTAATTCAGAGTTTAAAATCTAAATTCAGAGTTTAAATTTGAACAGGTTCAAAGTCTGAATTTAGAGTTTAAAATCTGTATTTAGAATTTAAAGTGTAAATTTATAGTTAAAAGTCTAAATTTAAAAAGTAAAATATAAATTCAGAGTTTAAAGTCTAAATCTAAAATTTAAACTTTGAACGAAGAGTCTAAAATCTAAATTTAGGATTTAAAACCTGAATTCAGATTTAAATTAATTAAGTTAAAGTCTAAATTTAGGTTTAAATCTAATTTAGATTTAAAGTCTAAGATTAGAGATTCAAGTTTGAATTCAGAGTTTAAAATCTGAATTCAGAGTTTAAAGTTTAAATTTAAATTCAGGGTTTAAACTCTGAATTTAAATGTTAAGTCTCAATTCAGAGTTTAAAGATCTAAATTCAGTTTAAATCTAATTTGGATTTCAAAGTTAAATCTAGAGTTAAAATGCTAATTAGAGTTTACAAGTTTAAATTTAAATTCAGAGTTTAAAGTGGTTAAAATGTTATAGTAAATTCTAATTTAGAGTTTAAAATCTAAATTCAGAGTTTAATGTCTGAATTTAAATTCAAACTTTGAACCAAACGTTTAAAATCTGAATTCAGGGTTTAAAACCTGAATTCAGTGTTTAAAGTTTAAATTCTAAGTTCAAAGTCCAAATTTAGCTACTAAAATCTGGATTTAGAGTTTAAAGTCTAAATTAAGAGATTAAAGTTTGAATTCAGAGTTTAAAATCTAAATTCAGAGTTTAAAGTCTAAAATCAGAGTTAAAAGTCTGAATTTAGAGTTAAAAATCTGAATTCAGAGTTTAAAGTCCGAAATCAGAGTTTAAAATCTGAATTTAGAGTTTAAAGAATACATTTAGAGTTTAAAGTCTAAATTTAGGGTTTGAACTCTAAATTAAAAATGTAAAATAAGAGTTCAAGAAAATGTTTTTTAAAAAGGTGTTTTTATAGTATATGTTTCTTAATTAAATAAATTTGGCGAAATTCACCGTTGAAATTCACGCTCCATCTTTCCCACAAATCTAATACATAAAAAGTAAAAATTATCAACCAGTTGTCGAGATTCTCGGGTTCGTCACAAAATAATAAATGTGCTTAATATAATATTGAATTAATGTAAACAAATGATTTTATGGCTGGCATTGAAAAATTACTTATTGAAAATCAAATATTGAACGGTAAGATTATTTAAACACTTTTTTAAAGTGGCGCCAAGATTATGATTTTTTATAACAAGGTTAGGTATTCTTAAAGAGATCTGAGAAACACTCTAACGGAAAAAAAGTTAACTGTTTTAAATGATATGCTATAAATAATTTTGGGATAAAAAAATACCTGTGAAGATAATTTTTATGAACTGATATAATTATAACGCGATTTACAGGCATTTTTTCGGTACCTAAAATTTAACGGCACATCACCTGTGCCATCTTTTGGATATTGGTGTTTAGAATATAAGAAAAATCAAATCTGTCCCAAGGTAGCTGTATTCTGTTTTTTATGTGAAAAAATTTATAAAAACTGGCCATTGTTTCTTATAGAGTAAAAAATAATTTAAGTGTAACTTAACTGCTATACAGTCAATGAAACTTTTAAAAAGAATCGAAAATAAACAAAATGTTTTTTTTTTAACTTTTCGGTGCATTTTATTGCAAAGATAAGTCAGAACAGCCACTAAAATTGACTATCTTTAAAAAAATTATAACTTGGACCCTTTTAGAGGTAAAAAGCTGATCCTTCAGAAAATGATTTTTTAAAATAACACCGGTTACTTAGGTTTTAAGAAAAAAATTGAAACTACTTGTTTCTATTCAAATAAAGTTTTATTTTTTAAAACTTATTTATATTACACGGAAAAAAGAATATACTAAATTTAAGCATAAAAATTGGGTTTTAAAGGGTTTTCTTAGCTTTGTTTATCCCCAAGACTATATCTTTTTTAAATTTTAAATTTAAAAAATTTTTTAAATTTATTTAAATTAAATATAAAATCGTTTTTTGTAACATATGAAAGATTTATTTTTATGCATCAATTGAATCAAATTGTTACTAAAAGGGGAAAAATGAAGATATCGGGAGCTCAGCATAAGTCAAAAAATTTCTTTGAAATAAATATATGATTTTGTTTTATTAACCCCCCGAAAAAAAAATTTAAATTTGGGGAAATTTAGTATTTTAAAATAAAATTTTGTTTTAATGGGGAACAAAAATTTTTTTTCCAAAAAATATAATTCCCCCAAATTAAATTTTAAATTTTGGTTTTATTATAGCAAATCTTTGGTATAAGTAGGTTTTTTTTTTATTTAGTGATATTGTAATATTAAAATGAAAATATTAACTATTTAATTTAATAATTTTAACATTTCCCCGGTTTAAATTCTTTTTTTTTGAACTAAAATATTACAGGGTGTAACAAATTCGAGTGTACCAAAAGGGGTTTTGGGGAAACCATGGAATAGGGGTGGTTAAAAAGGGGAAAAAAGTTGCGCATTTTTTTAACAAAATTTTTTAAAATGTGTCAGATTTTCAGATAGTTAAAGATATGGGGAAAAAAAAAAATTTTTTTGAAAAATGTATTTTATTTTTTAACCCTATTTATTAACCGATTTTAAAATTAATAACACATTTCCAATAGCCATTTTTTTTTCCGCTCAATATTGGGGTTTTTTGGATTTTCCATTCAACGTTTCGTTTTCGACAAAATCAAAAAATTTTTTTTTTTTCTTGTGTCCCCCCATAAATCTCTTTCCTCTCATTTTTGGGGTTTGTCCCAGAAAAAAAATCTGATATGCAAGTGTGATACATCGTTGAATAGGTCATTCAATAAGAAACTCAAAAAAAAAAAATCAATATGGGTCCAAAAAAAAAGTTAATCATGGTCGTCCAAAAATTAAAAACGTTAATTTTAATCAAAACCCCTTTTGGGGAAATAAAAAAAAATTTTTAAAATTTTTATTTTTAAAAAATGGTTAAAAAAGCAAAAAGATCAATTTTAATTTTTTTTTTTTTAACGGTTTTAAAAATTTTTTTTTAAAAAAGGAAAATTTTTGTAAAAAAGGTTTCCTTAATTTAACCAACCTCGTATCTCACGGTTTAAGATCCCCATGCATACACTCAATTTTTTTCCCTGTATAATACATTTAAAAAGAAATGCTGCACCAATAACTGAACACATTATTTTTTAAGGTATCCGGATTTTTTCCGTTTACCCCAATTTTAGTAAAAAAATTTGTATATGACCCCAAACGGGGGCCTAAAAACGTTCTTTCTTAAAAAATTTAAAAATTTTGAAAAATATAGGTTTTTTTTTTAAAATAAAAAAAACCCTTTTTTTATTTTTTATTAACATTAATATTTTATAAATTTTTTAAAAAATTTTTCCCCTGTTTAAAAAAGTCCATTATAATTATAACGGTTTAGGGGGCAACTACAAAAAAACAACGGGAAAAAAAATCTTAACTTTAAAATTAAAAAAAATATCTTGGGGGAAATTTTTTAAAAATCTAAAATAACAAATTATTTAAATTTTTTTTTATAGAAGAATTAACTTTAAGTTCTACTTTTTGGGAAAAAAACAGTCTTTTCCCCAACTTCGTAAGGGGAAAAAAAAATCATTTTTAGCTTTTTTTCTTTGAACAGTTTGGGGCCCAACCAAAAAGGGTTATTTTTTTTAAAAGGGCCCTTTGGACAACTCTGGCAACTGGTCTTCCTCTGACATTTTCAAAAAAAAAAAAATAAACATTCAAAAAATTTTAAATTAAAAAATTAAGCAACACTTTTTTTTTGTAATAAGTAAATAGGTGGGTACATCAGATTTCTATAAAATTTTCAGATAAAAAAATAAAATATAAATAAAATGCATGTTAAAATTTTTAAAAAATAAATTAAACCCCCATAAAACCCCGGGGGCGACAAACTACACGTAAAAAGTTTTTTTAAATTTAATTAATTAAAAAAAAATGTTTCTCAAATCGTATACTACTTTTTTTAGGTTTTCCCCAAACATTTAACAAAAAAGGGAAAGATACTCAGGCTTATACAATATATAGAAAAAAGATAATAATATTATTATTATTATACATTTTTTTTGAAAAAATTTTTTAAACAGGTGCGGTTTTGGGGGACCTATAGGCACAGGGGTCTTTAAGATCCCCAAAGTTTTAAAATAATATACTTAACTAAAAGCAAATTTGCTTAGAATAGCTTTATCAATTTCATTTACCCATATTCCCCGTTGGGAAATTTTTTAAAAAAAAAAACCCCCCCAATGCCTTTCAATTCTATTTAAGATTTTTTTTAAAAGTTAAATAAAAAAATTTTTTTTTAAAAAAAAAGCCAAAAATATACAATTTATTAGACATGTAGGTAGGTATATGTTTAAAAAATTTTTTGTTGGTATCTGAATTTTATCCCTCTGTAAATCATATTCTGTTTGCCTGTAAAATTAAAGGGGTTTTTATTAAAATTCTTTAGGGAGTTTTTAGTCAGTTAATATCTAACATTTTATATAAACATGTTTAGTTTGAAACAAAAAATATTGGGGCCCCTAGGGGGTTTATTTAAATAAAAATGCCTGTTTTGGTGACAATTGAGATCTATCGACCCTTGGTTTTTGGACCCCAGTTTTATTTTAAAAAATGGTGTAAATACTTACCTAGGTTTTAAAAACACTATCACATCCCCCTGGGTAAAAAAAATCTTCCCCAATCCCATTATTTAATCGTACAAACACCCAAAACAAAAACACGTGCAACGGGACTAGAACAGTCCTATTAAATTTTATCCCTTCCCCGATCTATAATCAAGAATGAACAGACAAACCAAAAAACCGCCCCAATTTCCAAAATTTTCCCAAACGGGAGTACATCGTAGGTGGACTTTCTAGGGGAAAGAAAATTTTTTCCAATTTCCCCAAAAATTTTATATTTAGTTATATTGCAAATATGTTCTCAAATTGAACAATCCAAATGTTTCAAATTGAACATTTTAAAGGCGCGTTCTTTAAAAATATGTCATTTTTTAAATTTAAATGAAAGTTTTTTTTTTAAAAAAAAAAAAAAAAATTTCCCCGGGTTTTTGATAGCTAAAGTTTAAGATACATTTGTAATATTTTTTTACAATGTGCACACACAGACCTATGTCCATTTTTTCAATAATTATATTTTTGTTTGCCCCATTGTATTAATTTTTTTGTAATTGTAATAATTGTAATTGTAAAAAAGTGTATGTAGTAGTAAGAAAATATTATTATTATTATTATTATTAAGTAACTAAAATTTAAAAAAAAATTTATGTTTTTTAAACTGAAGAACAAAGAAGTTAAAACCCAAAAATTTTAAAGTTTAGCTTTAACTGTTTTTTTTTAAATTAAAAATTTTTAGGTATAAAAAAATTTTATTAATCTTTTTTTAAATACTTTTTTTGGGGGGGTTTCTTCAAATAAGAATGGGGAATCTTAATTTAAATAAATATAAACAAAAAAATCTAAATACTCTATTTGATAATATGTTTTTTTTGTGTTTTAAAAAATTAACATTGTTTTTTTACTTTCGGGCCCCAACGGGCCCAAAAAATTTCGGGGGCCTGGCATGGAGGACATTAGAGGTTATCAATCCTGGGCACATACAAAAATTTTTGCTTTAACCAAAATATAAACTCGGGCATAATTTTCTGATCCCCGATCGGGCCCAAACCCCCAATTTTTTCCTTACCGTAAAGTACGTTGATAAAAAATTAAAAAATTTTGGGGTTAAAAATCTCTGTTTGAACCCTGACATTTTCCTTCCTCTTACATGCCCAAAAAAAAAAAAGGGCCCCTGGATACACCTGTTTTCGATATGGCCAACCAATACGTTATCTGAAAACGGGGGTTTTTTTCTTTATATCTAACTTTTATTTGGGGTCTCTTTTTAAAAAATTCAGAATTTCCTGGTATTTTTTCATGGCTAAGGGGGGGAAAATTTTCATCATCCTGACAATCGATCTGTTTTTTTCAAGTGAACTCGCCTTAAATTGAAAACCCCCCGGGTATTCATTGCTAGCTGAACTTCAATATTTTTGGGGTTTTTTCCCTTCTAGCAATATACCGGGGAAACATTTGCGTTGGAAATTCAAAGGAAAAGGGAAACCTTTCCGGTAGACTGTCCCCAAGACATTTTTAACTCCCCAAACTTTCCTGCTGGGCATCAGACCTTCAGTGGTCCCCCCCCGTTTTGGGGGGGTCAAAAAATGGGGGTTTTTTTTTTTCTTCCCCCAACTGTTTGATATATGGTGGATTTCGAAATATTTTTTTCCTTGAAAAATCCCCCTTCTATTTCTTTTTTAAAAAAGCTAACTAGTTTATAAATTCTTTTTTAATATCTAGCTTTATGCCCCTTTCAAATAAATTATAACAACTATAACATATTTATCAAAATAGCGAAACCATAGCAATTGTAAATTCCAAGGATCACTTGATATACGGCATCCATATTTCTGCAAAACACCTGGAATTTTTTCTCAAAACTTCTGTAACAGGGGATATGTTGTTTAAACAGGACGAGTCAGCATATTAACTGTACCTAAATGCCCTATTTGAATTTAGTTAACGAACTATAAAAGCTCAAATTTTATTATACAACCTGTATATCTTCGGTTTTCATATAAATTTGGTGAAACGTGTGAAAAACGGCGCCAAATATGGCACATAACGCGCGATCTTGCTCTTTGAGCAGAGTACTGGGGGATTTCCCAGTTTTGTACTTCCTTAATCTTCATGTATTCATTTATTTTTTTGTAGTGAATGGAGCGTGTCAAATCTATATATCCCAAATTTTTAAAATTTTGTCTTTGCTACCTGCTAAGACATGACAACAATGCAGTTCAATGCAGCGCTGCGATTAAATATTTTAAAATAAAGCTGTGTTCACAATATTCATTATTTGGGGGGTTTTTAGACATGCAAAATTGAACACTGATATCAGCACTGTTGCCTGATGTTAGCTTTATACGCTATGCGTAATCTTTTTGTTATTTTAAATTGATTTTCCCGAAATTTGTAAACGCAGCTTTCTTTAGAAGTTTTAAAGATATAAAAAATTTGGAATTCTTCCAAATTTGGTAGGCCACATACACTGCAATAAAAATAAATGGTACATTTCATTTAAAATAACAAAAAGCTAACCTGTAGCATAAAAAAATTTAAAAACTACAAATGGACATCATTGCTTGATTTTAAAAAACATATATCAAAAATTTTTGAACACAGTTTTGCCTTTTAAAAATATTAAAACTTGCCAATTTTTTGACCCCTTATATTGTTTAAAATGTGACCAGATTGTCAAATTGGGGTAAACGCACTTCTATGACATTAACCAACATTTTATATAACATGTCCATAACATTGTGGGTAACATTTCTGAGGTATGTGAATTCGAAATAAGTAAAAAACGAACTCGTAAAAAGGCCACGCTGTAATTTTTTTCTAAATTTAAACTTTAAACTTTGAATGGACTAAATGTCTAAACCTAGACTATAATCTTTAAATTCAGACTAAACTCTGGATTCAGACGTTTATGTCGGAAGTCGCACATTAATATGAAAATAAAAGTTTAGAGTTTAAAATCTTAATTCAGGATTTAAAATCTGAATTTAAACTTTAAACTCTGAATTTAGATTTTAAACTTTAAATTCGGACTTTAAACTCTAAATATAGACTTTAAAACTCCAAATTTAAACTTTAAAGTCTCAATTTATGGTTTAAAGTCTAAATTCAGAGTTTAAAATATGAATTCAGAGCTGATAGACTGAATTTAGAGTTTAAAGTCTAAATTCAAAGTTTATATTCTGCATTCAGAGTTTAAAGTCTAAATTCAGGGTTTAAAGTCCAAATTCAGAGTTTAAAATCCAAATTCAGAGTTTAAAGAGTAAATTCAAAATTTAAAGTCTAAATTTAAAGTTTAAAATCTAAATTCTAAGTTTAAAGTCTGAATTCAGAGTTTAAAATCAGAATTCAGCGTTTAAAACCTGAATTAAATGTTTAAAGTCTGAATTCCGAGTTTAAAGTCTTAGACAGAGCGTTTAAAATCTGAATTCAGAGTTTAAAAACTAAGTTTAGAGATTAAAGTCTGAATTTAGGTTTAAAGTCTAAATTAGGAAAAAAACACAGTGTGGTCGTTCTTCGCTTTTGTACATGAATATTTGATTATTACTTAAAAATGAATAAGAGTGAAGTCTATCGGCGCCCGTTTTTACAATAATTTATTATTGGTTTTATATCAAAATATTTTTTATTTGCTAATACAACTGCAAAACATAAATTTTTAAGAATGAAACCACACAAAAAAAGAATAATAACAGAACCAAACTATTTTACACTTTTTAATCAAAGTGCGGGATGGCCATTCAAAAATGCAATAATGCCAGATTTAAAAAAAAATCATAAAAAAGATTTAAAAAAAAACAACTTTTTAACACGTAGGTATGCGAAAAACTAAAAATTTTGCTGATTACCACTTTCACAGTTAGCCCAGTCTGTAGGTAATTTTTATGACTTTAATTTGTAACAGGTTGAAAGGTGTTAGAAGTTGTAGAGGGTGATTACCTGAATATGATATATGAATATATAGTTTTAGACTCGAAAAAAGTGTGCAGGGGGGGGGTGGAGGTTTAAAAGTGCTAAAAACGTGTTTTTCGCTTCTGCAAGGCCATTGTTAATTTTAGAGATATACGTTCAAAATGTTTTTTTAGGTATTAAAAAGACCTATAATTTGGGCCCGGCTAAAATTGATTTGGTCCATTTGTTTATGAAAAAATGCAAAAAACCGTTAAAAATAGCCATTTTTTTAAATGTTGATAATTATTGCAAAAATATTTTTTTATCCATTTCTGTCATTGCAAAACATCGTTTTTTTAATTCTTAATTAAATGAGAGGTTCTAAAGCATGATCGGATCATTTGTTGCTAAGATAATTGAGTTATCTTTTTTGTTTATAAATATTTTTGGTATTACAAACTGTCTTTTGCTTTTTCGAGACTTATATTTTACTAATTTAGAAACGAAATAAAAAAATTAATATTCAGTCCTTCGTTTTGAGCCTTGAAAAAAAAGGTACTTTTTTTGTTAATAAACAATTGGAGCCGCAGCGCCCCCTGCATAATAAAGGATTTAAAAAGCTGGCTTCAAAAAAAATATATTATAAAAAAAAGCAGTCAGGAACCGAATTACCAAATTTTTTGAAAGTTATATTTAAATTGTTTATAATAATTAAGAAATAATTTGGACGGCATTCAATAGTATAATAAACTTAATATACCGCATAATAAAAATTGTTATATTTGTTTTTTATTGCTAAAAGATGTGTTTAAAGTGACTGATATTTTCGTCGGCGTCAGGGAGATAGTGGTGGGGATAGAAGCTCTCGGACTGACATGCCAAGTCAAAAACTGAAATCGAGAGTTTAAATCAGCTGAGCGCGAACAAAATACATACATATATACATATCTTTGCGAATTTTTATCGGATCAAGCTTTTTTATCTAGAGTAGCACAAAAAGTTATAGATAATGGTGTATTGAGTTTTTAAAAATTATCTTTTTTTTTTAATTTAAATCCATGCGTCTCAGCTTATTTTTAATGGTAATATTGAAACACTTTAGGAATGGAAAATCCAATTTGTTTTGAATTCTCCCAAATTTAAAAGGTATTGGGGGAAATCAATTAATATATCAAACTGAAACTAAAATTTAAGCTTTAGATTTATTAATTGATATGTCGTCTTATAGGGTTTAAGTTTAAATATTATACTATTAAATGCCGTCCAAATTATTTTTTAATTATTATAAACAATTTAAATATTACTTTAAAAAATTGTAACTTGCTTCCTACTGGTGATAGACACTTCTTTTTTTTTAAACATTTGTTTTGAAGCCAGCTTTCCATATTTCTGGGTTTATCTTAACTAATGCAAAAAGTACCTTTTTTTTAAGGCTCAAAACGAAGGACTAAATATTATTTTTTTTATTTCGTTTCTAAATAAGTAAAATATAAGTCTCGAAAAAGCAAAAGACAGTTTGTAATACCTAAAATATTTATAAACAAAAAAGAAAGCCCACTAAATTGGGGGTCTAAAATAAAAAACTCAATTATCTTAGCAACAAGTGCCCCGATCTGCAGAACCTCTTTTTAATTAAGAAAAAAAAAACCCAAATTTTTTTGCAATGACGAAAGGGAAAAAAAAAATATTTTTGCAATAATTATCAACTTTAAAAAAAAAATGGTTTTTTTAAGTTCTTTGTTTTTTTTCTCAAATAACCAAACAATATTAGCCGGGCTTAAATTATGGTTTTTTTTAATACCTAAAAAATTTTTTGAACGTTTCTCTAAAATTAACAATGGCGCTGCAGAAGCGAAAAACTTTTTTGAACTTTTAACCCTTCACCCCCCCCTCCCCCCCCTTTTTTCAGTAAAAAACTACCTAGTCATATTCAGGTAATCACCCTCTACAACTTCTAACACCTTTCAACCTCTTACAAATTAACGTCATAAACAGCCCTTATTTTTACCTACAGACTGGGCTAAGTATAAAAATCGCGTTCTCATGTTTAAAAGAAAGCGTTCTTATGTTAAAAAATCGCGTTTCCTTGTTTCTTTTGGACAGTAATGATACCAAGAAAATTTTACCTTTTTGTTTACCTTAAATTTATGGCTTATTCTTATTTAATGTTTAATAGGAAAAATAATATTAAATCCTTAGTAACAGCTATACTTGTTAATTCTTTTAATATCAAATGCCTTCAACATAATAATAAAGCGTTTTTTTTAGGGTTTTTTCTTTAAAAAAACATTTAGGTATTTTTTTTTTACCAATCGGGTTTTTTCAATTATCCGGGGAAAAATCAAAAAAAAAATATTAGGCTAAAAAAAAAAAGCGTATACTTTCCCGAGTCAAGTATGTTTAAAAATCATTACAATTTAATCGGCTATGATTTTTTTACTTTTTGCGATCGTTTAATTATAAATATTATTAACGTACACAAAAACATTAATTAATAGTTGAGGCACCTAAATATACACAAAATAACACCTAAAACTATTTCAAGGGTGTTTTAGCAGAAAACAAAATTTTTTTAAAATCAAAACTTAAAATATACAGATTATTCATGCATTTCTTTTTATCAAAGTGCTGGACAAATAAAATTTTTAATATTCCAAAAAATCTCAACTGGCTAAAACTATAAGCGAAACCATTGGTAAAATCAGTGCGTACTAAATGTATTTCTTTTCTTTATTTCTCTATAAGTTAAAAAAGAACAACGATAGTATGTGCGCACTTGTTTTACCATTGGTTTTCGCTATATTTTGTCCAATGTCAAATGGAAGGAAATGACAGAACACAACTGTCAGTCTGCCATTTAGCATTGGTTTAATATGAGTAAATAAAAGCATATTTATTAAAAAAATAATGTTTAAGAAATATTTAAAGATAGATGGAAGATGGAATGCTATCCCTGCAGCACAAATTGACGGTACAAATTCTTTTGGATATACCTACTTATACTGGACATACCTACTTATAAAGATGTAATATAATAATTAGATTTTACCAACTAGATTAATCATTAATTTTAAATATTGCGGGTTTATGTAAACAGTATGCAGAAATTTAAGCAGTTTTAACCATTTGAACTCAATAAATTTTATAAATATTAACCAAGAAAGTACACACATCGAAAAGGCACAATCAGTGGTAATATTTTTTAAATAAAGCGAGATAATTATAATGAGGTAGACAAAAAGGTAATTGCCTCGAAAGTTGACCAAATTTGGTATACGGGTTTTTTTTTGGGGCTCTGATTACGATCCTAAAAATATATGCAAAAAATATATGGCAACGTTTTTTCGAATATTCATCAAAGTTGAAAATAAACTAACCGATACACTTTCCCCCCTTTTTTTTCACAGAATTCTTATTTTTTTTCTAAGTTGGCACCAATATTTCCCCAAACACCTTTTAGGGATTTTATAAACAAATATGACCCTGCCTTTAAACTTGAAAGCTCGCAATTTAATGACAAAAGGTGTAAAATAAATAAAAATACAAGATTTTTAAAGGTGTTTAATATTGTGTGCCACTTTAGTGTAATAATCAAGAATTGTGTATAAAAAGAGGTGGAAATATGATGAAAATGAGGTTAGTTTGATTTTCAAATTTGATGATTAATATCTCGAAAACGAAACGTGGCCAAAGAAATATTTTTTAAGATTTGTAATCATGCCCCAAAAACCCCCATAAAAATAAAAAAGGAAGGGGCAACTTTCGAGACATTTACCGACAAAAATAATCACAATTTAGAAGTTTATTACCACGGAAATATTATAGTTAAGTGACTAAGTATCAGCGAGCGAAAACTGCATGTGAAAAATCTCATTAAATAAGCGTAATTAATAAAACAGCTTTTTTAATTTATAAGATAAATAATCAAGATTTAGGTATTGCAATACTTTATGGCTTATTTAATAAAGAGAAAAAAATTAAAAACGTAAATTTTTTATTTATATCATAAACTACATATTCTAAAACAGAAAGTTCACTGTCGCTCAAATTTTTATCGCTATCACTATCGCCATAATCATCTTTATCTACATCACTTTTATGATGCTTTGAAATAATAAAAATATTTGTTATAATAATTTTAAAGTAATATATGTTAAATGTCCTATTTTAAA
>JAHBCN010014944.1:0-21651 GCA_019359885.1 Listronotus oregonensis
ATTTGACAGGTGACGGGCCCCTTTTTTTACGCTTGCGTAAGACCCAAAATCAACTCATCCACGTAAGCTAAATTTCCAAGTCACGTGGTTGGAAAATAAGTTGACAGGTGACATTTGACAGGTGACAGGCGCCATTTTTTTAGCGCATGCGCAGTACTCTAAAATAAGCCTAAACCAAGTTCCAATTAATGTATGACGTCAAGTTTTCCCAGATATAAAGCTAATCCGGATTGGGATGATGCAGAACTCTCATCTATCCCTCTCATAAGTATACACATGTGCATTTAAAGTTTTTTTAAAGGTTATCTAAAGAACATTTTGTATTATGGTATACCTTAGGGTATGTATGGCCTTATGTATATGTGGGTAACATACTAGAAGGTTTTCTGTAAAAGTTATAAGCTTACGGACTTTGTTATATATAGGATTTAACTGTTGACAGTTTATTAATTGTCCAGCTTTTGGGTTTAGTAACATTAAATTTGTATATAAGTCAAATTTAGTTTAACATTGTCATTTATTTTTCAATAATTTAAAATCTTATTAAATTTTGGTTTAAAAGGCGCATCCACCAATTTGGTAGGAATTTGTTAAATTATTTTATTATTTTTGTAATAAAGCATTAACTAGTATATTTATATTTTGACTTTTATTGACAATACCCCCCTTCAAGAATGCACTCGCCTTTGTGTAGAGCCTCATGCGACTGTAAGTATTTATTGTAACCATATTCTTAAGCCAATGATTATTTTTATTTTTTATTTCTGAGCTAGCCGAGCCTTTCATCAGGTAATTAAATATTTATTTGACTTTTATTAGATAATTATTTTTGCCCAAGTGGGGCGTTAAAAATTACCTGTAATAACTTAGCTTAGTAATTTCCAGTAATAAATTGGTTTATAAATTTACTTGTAGCAATTAGTGTTACAAATTATCCAGTAATAAACCTCCTTCACCGCCGGTCTGCTTATCTAGCTTTGCCTGCATCAAACAAATAAGTTTTAATTTTATTTTATAGATAATTTCAAATAGGTTATTAGCAAACCAATAAAATCCACATAAATCAGCTAGCAATTACATTTTTCAAAAAATAACCTAGCATTTTCCTAATTTACCCTTTGGCGTATTTAGACAAGTATGACCTTAACCTAGTCCACCTAAAGCCTAAGCTAAACTAATTACTCTAAGAATACAACAAGAGATTGAACTTACCATAGTTCTACCTCTCAAATTCTGCCAAGTAGTGTCTCTCACATACGTTGTATCTCTATCACTTGTTACAAATCCTATAGACACAGCATAATCTCTAACCTCTGACCAAGCTTTTCTTCTAGTATCCTTTGTTATATTTGGTCCATATTGATCAAACAATTCTGTTTTTTTAGCTAGAATCATTCT
Source organism: Listronotus oregonensis (assembly GCA_019359885.1). NCBI lineage: Eukaryota > Metazoa > Arthropoda > Insecta > Coleoptera > Curculionidae > Listronotus > Listronotus oregonensis. The sequence goes on from JAHBCN010014944.1 coordinate 1,399, forward strand.
TAAAAAGTTTCTAGTTTTTATGTTTTTTCTTCGCGTTTTGACAAAATTTTGGGATTTATAAAACAACTAACTAACCACAACCGACAGTAACACCGTATTTCCTATTGACAAGAATGAAAACAAATAATAAATAATAAACCGAATACCATTAACCACACATAACCTCAAATACATATGAAAAACACAAATAAAAAGGTTAAATTAAAATACAGGAACGTAATACAGGCGAATATTACTGGTTATTTTACAAGTGTAGAATTATTTTTATTAAACATATTTTTATAGAATTGTAAATTTTAATTTAAAAGTCCTGTAATACAGGTACTGTATTACAAGTATTTTATGAAACAGGCCCCTGACTATAGTAAAAAATTATAATTAGCATGTTTTCAAGAAACTTAAAAAACAATATTTTCGTTTTTTAGTCTTTCTGTTGGGTAAATGAAGCAATTTCAGATAAAACTTAGTTTTTTCTATAAGAGCCCACGAAGGCTTCTATAAAGCCTAACTATGTGGGTGTCGGGTTTTACGATGTTTAACTTCTTTTTTCCAACGTTTTTTAAGTACCGAAACATAAAGATTTGCATCTTTACAGCACCTTTTAGACAACGCGGTAGTGCCACCCGGAACTTAATACAAATTATTACTATCTCTAAATCACCCCCAATTAACATTTGTATAATGTCATGCAGGCAGGACCTATGATTTAACGTGGATTCCAAACCACACTCAACAGCACACAGTGTACACAGGCGATCACCCATCCAATTATTAACCAATTTCGCAGTTCCTTAACTCCCCTGATCTCATAGGAAGCAGTGTTTGCTTAAATCGACGATTTTTTTTCTATAGTTTGAATACTTTTGCCATCACAAGTATTTTTATTAAAGGAGGTCCTTCGTAAAGCATCTTAATTTTTAGTTTTATTCTTACTAATTGCCAATAAAGCACAGGAGTCTGAGATATTGTCGTTTAGAAGCTTATTACTAAGACATTTCGAATACACCTATTAAACAATAACTTTTCTTTTGGATATTTTTTAGCATTCTAAAAGCAAATAAAAGCAATTACAGTAGATATGCTAACGCACTATCACCATCATAAGGGTAGTTTTTCCCATGTATTTCTTATGGGAGAAATTTAAGGTCCAGTCTGCAATTTTAGTGCCATCCTTTTAACCCTTACTCAAAATAGGGGATGATTTAAAATAGGGGTAGTTTTTGTAGAGCCATTAGTACCCCCCTAACATCACCAGGGTTATCTGAGGTCATCATGGTCAGCAGGGTCAGTTTTAAAAAAAATTTTAAAAAAATAAAATTTTCAAAAAATAACCTGCTGCAGGGTTCGAAACCGCCGTCCTATTGTTTTAAAGTCCACTGTGCCGCCATTGCACCACGGGAGAAATTTAAAATTGTGGTGAAATAGATGTATAGTAGAAGTGACGTAAATAATTAAATAAATAAATAAATAAACCTAGCAGGATTTGAACCACTAGTGCCCGACGTCCTTTTGCTTCTGGTTAAAGCGCCCAACCCATGCGGCCACGAAGGTATATTAAATAGTATTGGTTAAATGTGTGCAGAGAAGACATAATTAGGGAAACAGCTACAACTATTTTAGAGCATAGTGCATGTGTTAAAAAATGGCGGCTGTCACCCGTCAACTAGTCATATGTCACGGCCCCACATGACTTAGGAAATTTAGCTTACGTGTATGAGTGAGGATTTTATGCATGCGTTAAAATAATGACGTCTGTCAAATGTCACTTGTCAAATGTCTAACCTAACATGTGGGGACCCCCTGCGCTTAAGCACCAGGCTGGGGCTTAGGCGCGGGGTGAAGAGCCTTATTATTATATTAATCTTACAATTTTTGTTTAAAAGTGAAATTAGGGCTTAAGAATAAAATACCAAGGCATGAGGTACTTACAACGTTTTTCTACTCCTAGGGCTTAAGCACAGGGCTTAAGAGTGGGGCCCCGCGTGCCCGGGTCGAATACATGCGTTAAAATAATGGCGTCTGTCAAATGTCACGTCATACGCCAAATGTCAAACCTTTTACTACCCTCATACGCATATATTGCATAAAGCGAGATAAAATCAACTTATATATTAGCTAAAAACACAGCCACCGAATGCGAAAAATAGCGGAACATATCTAAAATAATAATTAAAAACGCATTCAAGTTACCGGGTAATCAGCGGTATAATATCAAATAAAATTAGGCTGGCTCAAACATACTCATAGCGCTCACCTAATATCTTAAAAATAAGGTTGTTACCCCTAGAAAATTTATATTAAATATGTTTCTTACACCATAATACAAAACCCAAAGGTTAAAAATTATACAAATCAGATTGATAGAAATATTTTATATCTGGGGTTTAAGTTTAGCACATAACAGGGGCTAAAAATTAGCAACTAATACATTTAAAAGTGTGTAAATTATGAGGTAAATACACTAAAAATTATCACTAAAAATTAGCAAACTGATGCCAAGGGGTAAGTATCAATTAATTATATGAAAAATATCATTTTACCCACTATCCATTGGTTGTAGGCGATGTAGACCCATTAGAATAAAATAGCCACACAGTTTCGCTTAAAACTCTCATATTCTGGCCGCCACACACATAACCGACCGGGCTAACAGGTAAAATATAGCCAAAATATTCCATTTGTCTAAAATATACATACCTCATCATAATTTTATCAGATAATAAATAAAAATTATTAGCTTGAGGGACAGATAAACAGAAAAGCGCTCAGTTTTCCAACCAACCTGTTAAAATAAAGCCGTTGCAGGGGGTACATAATAGTATAATTATTAAATATAAAAAATAGGCTAAAATAAAGCCGTTGACAGCGTATATATTTTATCAAATAATGCCTAAAACACAGCCAGTGGATTACCTCATCACCTCGCGCGGGTAACATAGTAAAGGATCAAGGGCAATTGTTAAATAATTTATGTTTCGTGCAGTATAATTTGAATAAGTCTATGAATAAATTAATTAATTACATAGTTATGTTTCAATCAAACAGAAAATAATGAACCCACGTGTATTCAAGTGCGGTTTATGAATCGATTGCAGTTGCATATTTTACACGTTAAATATTAATTAGAAAAAATCACATTGACAGAGCCCGTAATATTTAATATTAAGGCTGGTTCACGTAAAACTAACTTTTATGACATAATTAATAAAAAAGGGGGTGGTAAAAAGTTATAAAAAACGTATCTAAAATAATTAACAGTAAAAATGCATTGTAAACACCTAATAAGTATTCAGATCAAATAAAAATTAATTTGTTAAATTTAGGCGTTTGGTCAATAATTTCAAACTTAGGGTTGCTACCCGTATAAATTATATTTAAATATAGTCCTTAGGCCCTAATGTACCATTAATCAAAAAATCATAAAAATCACATTGACAGAACCCGAAATATTTAATATTAACACTGGCTCGCGTAAAACTAACTTTTATGACATAATTAATAAAAAATGGGGGGTAAAAAGTTATACCAAACGTATCTAAAATAATTAACACTAAAAATGCATTATAAACACCTAATAAGTAATCAGATCAAATAAAAACGAATTTGTTAAATTTTGGCGTTCGGTCAATATTTTCAACATTAATCAAAAAATCATAAATTTTACATTGACAGAAACCACCCTATTTAATTTTTAAGCCTAACTTTTATGTTATAATTAATAAAAAATCGCAAATTGCGTCAAAAACACACATGTTGAATATTACAAAGCGCTCGGGTAATATTTTCAAAATTAGGGTTGCTACCAACATAAATTATAGTAAAATATATACTTAACGCCCCAATGTATCATTTACACAAAAAACCGCAAATATTGCATGTACTGAAACCGATTCATTTAATCCGATCGCAACTTTAGGCGCTTAAATAGGTTGTAGATGATTAATTTTTAACTAATCAAAATTTTATTTTTATCAGGTAACAACAGAGTCACATTTCAAAGCCAATACAGCGTTCAAGGTAAGTATAAATTAATTGTGTGAATTAATAAAAAAAGCACTTACCCGTCCGGTATATACCCTGGGTGGATGACGTAGATAGTTGTTAACAAACCGCATAGAAAAATAAATTTCTATATATTTTCAGCAAAAATCGTTTGGTTAAAACTTATGCCTATTGTTAATCGCGCCTTGTTGAATTATTCAGAACAAACAATAGTTGCGAGATGATTTTAAAACACATATATTTTACCCCACACATCCTACCTGTTTTTGTATTTGTAAAATAACAACATGCTGGCAAAAAAATACCTAAAATAATCTAATAAAGCTGTTGTCGACAGAGATGGTAAAAATTAATATAAAAGTACAGAACCAAAGGAAAAAATTATATTTTACCAAATGCATCTACTACTACGGACCAATCAGCAGGCGGAGAGTTCTGAAAAATACCATAAATCAAAAAATCCCTAAAATAATAATAATAATAATACAAAGTACCAAGTAATAAATCAATAATAATAATATATCAATTCTCAAGCAAAAAAAGTACACGGCGGTATACCTAAAAAATATTAAAACAGATGGGGTAAAATACAGATTCAAGATAATGACGTCACCATACAATTAATAGAAAAATTAAATAATATTTCAAAAAATCCAGATATATTTGTACCGCACCTAATAATTATAATAATAGATTTTTTAACATTAAGCAGATATATTAGTAAAAACACAGCATACATAGGTAATTAATACTGATTTTTTCCAAATAGTAAAAGACGTATACATATTCCACGCACAGTTAATAAAATTTCTAATATTTCACAATCGTTGTAATATGTTAGTTAAAACGGCCTTAGTTGAATTAATTAGAACACAAAGTTAGATGGCCATTTTTACCTCACGTTTACCGGGTTGAAAAAAACATGCGGCAAGTATAAAAAAATCTAACAAAGCTATTTTACACTGCGTAAACTATTACACTTGGACGAAATTATAAAAATGGCATTTATCACCAAATTGCAAGAGTTGCTGAAGGTCTGTCAGTATGTCAAGTCAGCTGGTTTAGACAATATTGGATTAAAATATTATTACATGATTTGTATAAAATATTAAGGAATATATGTTGGGGGGCATCTTTATATACATACAGAGAAAATTTTTTGATTAAAAACCCAGGTAAAAGGTGTGAACGGCGTCTAAAAATAATTAGTTGCAAAAACATTCATATATAGAATACCGGTATGAATGAAGAAATTGCATTGAATAGATAGATTAAAAGTGTAAATATTCATTAGACAAAAAACCGGCGTTTGCAGGTGGGGATTTGTTTAAATACCCCAGGTAACTAGTGTAAATTTTTATTTTATAGTGCAATTTTTTGACCATGGCCTACTACTATACAAACGAGGGTAAGTTTTAATGTTTAACAATTTGGGCGTCGGCGTTATTTCTCTAAGTGTTGAAAATATATAAATTAAAACGGTTTTTATTTCTCTCTAGAATTGATGGGGTTGATATTTTTTGCGGAGGACGTACTGCAAAATATACTGCCGGAGACGAACGTAAGCTTTGATATTTAAAAATTTTGGTATTTATCTAATAAAATAATTTTCAGTATACAATAGTGGTGACCGACATGCCGTACGATAACACAGCCGGGGAGCTGGTCTGGACCGGACAACCCCCGTGGGCCACCTATGTTATATGTATTTATACACATAATATAAGAAATATTGCCACGGTCTATGTGCCGTAATAAAAAATTTAAATATAATTATAAAAGTACCTACAGACGCTAAATCAAAAACCTAAAAAACTAATCAGGGGCGGGGAGCTGCTAGAGATGTCAATTATAACGTAAATGTTGTGAATATTTGTTGTATTTAGTGGGACAAGCTAAAATCAAAAATCATTAATATATTTTTAATAGTCTATAATAACAAATAAGTACATCTTTTATTGTTATTTTATATTATCGCAGTCTCGAGGCTCGACCATTTCTGAAAATAAAAAAGCGACTTAATACCCGGGTATAATCAGGACTCATAAATATTACCATTAAAGTTTATGAAACGCGATAGATAGAGGGCAAAAGCAGAAGAATTGTTTGCAATCTTTACAATACCAAGTTCCGCTATTCCTAAATAAAAAAATACAATTACACATAGTTAAATATATATAAAAATCTTACCATTTTTCTTCAACGAATTCAAAGAGTGGTGTCTGTTTATCATATTTTTCTATATTCTTCATTCCGCGGAACACCAGGAAAAGCGGTTTTGTAGGGCTGTTGAATGCTGCTACGCGTTCGTCGCTTAATACCATTCGTTTTGGCAAAAATACATCCCCTAGAGCTTCCAAGGAGACCCGCGTTTGGATACCAAATTTTCCATCTACATTTAATATATTTGATATTTTATAGGGCTTATTAACCACCAAATCGCTGGGTTTAATGACTTTTGGCGCTAGTAGCCCGACTGCATTAACCTCTTCGAGAGAGTTTGATGGGGTTGGTGCGGCCATTTTGAAGTATTATGAAAAAAACACAAGAAACAAACTAATAATTTTTAAGCAAAAAATTGGGTATTTAAACAAATCCCCCTCTTTGTTAGATACACATGGAAAAATACCAAACTTTTTTAGCCAATCAGCGAGCGTTTTAAACAAATCCATCACTCCGTTAGTTTCCTATGGAAAAATACCAAACTTTTAACCAATCAGCAAGCGTTTTAATTAAATAATATTAATATAACTTTGGTTGTATGTATAAGCATCATAAATGTACCGTTCTTAGTACAACCGAGCTAAAGTATATATTTTATTAAAACTTATGTGTATTATTACACCTCTTAATATAAACAGGGAAAATATTGAAATATCCTAAAGTTTTTAATATGAAGCGATTTTTAATATTTAGTTTGCCCTTTGTTAATATGGTTGTGATAAATTTAGTACAATAAGTATAATATTAGTACAACACAATCAATGTTTAGTGCGCATATATAAGCAAATACAAGCGCTGAAATTGGTCTTTTTACAGTTGTAAAGTGCAGAAATTATTTTTTGGTAAGTTTTTTGCTTTTTGATTTAACGTTTCGCGGTATAGTGTTTTATTTTTTTATTTCAGAGCGCAAAATGTTTAGGTGTAATAGTTGCAACAATAATTTTAGATTTTATTTTACTGAGGATCATATTTTTTCAACAATTTGCGAAATTACTTTGGTCTATAATGATTCGTTCTTAGATGGACTTCAAAAAAGGGCGCTAGGGCTTTATACAGATAACCTATACATCGACGATTTTTTAGAAAAATTCTCCATTAACCCGCGGTTTTATAAGGAAAGCCAAGAACTAAAGGAAATTATTTATAGTTGCAAAAAATGTTCGATAATGTACGCGGATGACAGGTAATAATTTTTTAATTTTTTAATTAAAAAGTGCAAATTTGAAAATTTACTTGACTATTTTAATTTTATTAGCGAAAATTACGCAACCCGCAGGGTGTTTTTTACTTTATATTATATATGTTTAGTGGTAATTAATAATAGTAATTAAAAAGCGCAAATTTGAAATTTTACTTGCCTATTTTATTAGTATATGTATCCAGCAGGGTGTTTTTTACTTTATATTTATACATTTTTACTTAACAAAATAATAGCAATTAAAGAGTGCAAAGTTGAAATTAAATTTAATGGCGTTTTAGCAGGCCCGTTCTAACTCAGCCAGGAAAACCGTTATTAACAGCAGCAGTTTGTCGCTCACTCTAATGCAGGTGAAAAAATACGAGGTTATTGAAAAAGTTTTTATTTAATAATTTTAAATTTATTATTTACAATGTCATTTAATAATATTTTTAACTGTTCTAAAATACTTAAATTAGGACAAGATATACCAAAGAAATTAAGATCTATTTTTCCCGTACGTTCTAAAGACTCTGTAAATTCATTGTACTCAAAATACATTCCATTTTGTATAAAATAGATTCGACCGTTAGTATATCTAAATACACCATCAATTTTGGCGGGAATTCCCGAAAATATTTCAGATATAATATGTGTTTCCTGAGGCCTAAATGTACATTCATTTAAGGTCCAAACTATATTTTCGCCTATAAATAAATAGGTTTTTCCCTTATTTGTATTAACAATGCCTTGTACATTGATATCGGTCGTACTAATAGCCGTTGTATAGTCTTTCTTTATCAGCTCAAAGGAACCATATTTGAAAAAGTACAATATATCGTCGGCAATTAAAACAATTTCACCATTAGGTCTCTCGTAAATAGCCGTTACGTTTTTAAAATCTTTTGGTAAAAATGGTAAATAATCTGTTATCAGGAATGGCTTGTTCTTAATTTCTTTGGTCTTTAAATTTAGTAGCCACACATATTTTTCATAAAATATATACAACTTATTTCTTACAACTAAAAATGTCTTTAGTGTCTTAAAGTTTAAATCACACAGGTCAGGCTCTTTAGGCGTTTCAGTGGATTTTACAGTGGGTTTTTCAGTGGTTGTTTTTACTGTTGGTTTAACAGTTGTGGAGGTGGTTGTTGTTGTTTTTACTGTGGGTTTACCCGTTATGGTGGTAGGTTTTACAGTTGTTTGTACTGTGGATTTTACAGTCTTCTTGGTTCCATAAAGCCGCTGAATAGCCAAAATATCGTCTTGATCTAAACTTCCGTTAAAATTCTGTAGATACGGGTACATAATTGAAGTGTTAACAAACGAATGAGATATTCCGAGCGCGTGGCCTATTTCATGCACTAAAACAGCTAACAAACTGGTTTCACCATACTTCACGGGCCTTGTTAAATAACTCCAGCGTAATTGATTATTTAAATGGATTTCAACCTGATGATTGTCGTTGTATGGAAAATATGCATGCCCTAAAACCCATGTTGGTAATTTATATCCACATGTAGCGTTATCTACCTGCATACTATGTTTTTCCCCCTTGAAAGAAATAACAATATCTGATGCTTCTATCTTAATTTCAAATACGAAGCGAATATCTGCATATTTTTCCCACGATTGGAAGGCTTGTCGGGCTAACTGTGTATATTGAGACATAAACTGTTGCGGTGGAAACATTGTCCAGGTAATAGTCTTTTTATGCCATTTAGTTCTACCAGCCGGATCAACTGTGAAAGAGCCATGATCACGTACGCCACAGCGAGGTCTTCTCATTAATGCTAGAGTCTCTGGATTCAATGTTCCATCATTAGGTAGTTGATAATCGTCTTGAAAGTTCATTAACACCTCGCTTATATCAACGATGTTATTATTAGCGGTAGTCTGATTTAAATATCCATACTTTGTAAGAAATTCGGTGGCCTCTTGCATGTCATCTGCTATAGCCGCAGCCAGAAGAAGAAGAATAAGTAGACGAACCATTCTGCTCAAAGGTCGGAGCAAGACTGATTAGGTTAGAACAAAAATCATCTATTTATAAAACTCTATTACACCTAATTTTTCGAGCTCCCTAAGGATGCACATTATCTCGTTAAGATTATTGTTATTTCCAGCCTCCCTTGCGACATGTAACTTTTCAAACCGCTCGCCAATTCATTGACATCACTATAATAGACAATTTCTTTAGGTTGACCTTCTTGTTTCGAACTACTATAATAGGAAAATTCTTTAGGTTGATAAGGTTCTTCCACATGTTCTTTCACTTCCGAGTCGCAGACAATTTCTTTAGGCTGATAAGTCTCTTCCACATGTTTCGGCTCTATTCTTTTAACACAGCGTTTTGACGCGTAAGACCTCGTAGGAGGAAACAATTTAGCAATAATATCATTTCTTTTATGGGCATTCGTCAAAAGCAAAATAATTTTATAATCTGCCAAGTCCTTAGTTGAGTACTTTGAGGGCACATCTTGGGTTAGCAAGTTAAATAATCCTTCTCTTAAGAGAAACTTATTATCACAAATCAACAAATGACTTCCAATAATTTCAATATCAGTATCTCCAATTAGAAATTTTTCACCCACTCTTCTTATACCATATTTGGTGGTTGATACTTCAAGAAGGGAATGTTTAATCAATGTAGCGTCCATCTTCTATTAGAGCTGTTAACATACTAAGCTTATACACTAAAGTTACTATATTTATTATGATGTTCGATAAGTACTTAAACAACACCGGACATATACTTAAACAACACCGGACATATACTTAAACAACACCGGACATATACTTAAACAACACCGGACATATACTTAAACAACACCGGACATATACTGGACATATACCGGACATATACTGGACATATACATACCCATGTTTTTATGTTTTTTTGTTTTAATGTTTTAAACATAGCATGTTTTTTTATGTATTAACAGTCATACGTGCGTATAAATGTATATGTGAAATATGTTCTATTATGTGTAATAAAGGCCCTAAGTATATATTTAAAAGCAAAAAAATATTCAGTCAGCCCATTGAATTTATTACTATATCACCGATGTACACGCACTCTTAACATAATTAAGCTGCTACCTGAAATTCCTCTATTATCATACTGTCTAACAACGCTGGCCTGGGTGACTAAACTATTAACGTGGGTGTTATAGAATATGATGTTTACGAGGGCATATGAATTATTTAATAAACAGCATTATTAATTTACGGGGTCTGTCTTATTTATATACAGAGGCTAATATACTTTGATCGCTAATTCTTAACCAATCAGTATTTCTTAAGACATCAGTCAAAAGCTATAAATAGGGGTGTCATATGGGGTGAAAGCATTCTATCGCTGCCCTTCGTGCTGTACAGACGTGCTCTCTCTGTTTCAGATAATGCCTTCTCCAAGTGAAATTGTCGACACTCTTCGTGCTCAGGTCCAAAATCCTGCCCTTCGTGTAGCGGATTGCGGGCCTATTCTGAAGCAGTGCACGCGTGCTCCCCATAATCTTACTAGACAATTAAAACGAGTCAAGTCCACCGCAGAACGCTCGAATATTACAGCTTGTTTGGGCGAAATTAAAGGGTTTCAGCGCGGTCTAAAAGATCTAAAAGTTGGTGGGGGTAGCGGGGTTAGACGCCCCACTACCCCAAGTCAGCGTGTCGTGTGGGATGACGTGAATTCCGCGTTTGAATCGAGGGTCAGGACTGGTGTAATTACCAACATGCGCCATACTGATCCTAAATTATTTTTAACTGATTGCGCGGCCCTCTTCAAGCGTCGTATTCAAAACGCCTTAAAGAAAGCCGAGGCTCTTAAAGTTAACACCGTCTTTTCTGGGGATTTCATTATTACTAAGGCCAACGAAATGCTCGAGGATATAAAATTTATTAATACAAGAAACGCGCCGATTTTTAAGGATACTAATTTGGATGAGTGGTTTATGCTTCACATCACCCAACCAATTTTGACGGAGCTTGAGGAATTTCAAGAACGCGAATCAGGTTGGGCTTTAAAAAAGATACTAAATTTAATGATATCAATAAACCAATACAACCCCTTACGTGCTGGTAGTTATATTAAACTCCCTGCCGAAATAGAGAAACGACAGGCCTGTGTTAACGTACAAAATTTCGATAACATGTGTTTTCTTTGGGCTCTTATCTCGGCATTATACCCTGCTAAAATCAATATTAATCTTACATCATCGTATCCAGATCCTAATAAAGTTTTTAATCTTAAAGGAATACAGTTTCCAATGACGTTGCCCCAAATTCCACGTTTCGAAAAACAAAATAATGTATCCGTGAATGTTTATAGACTTCAAAAGTTAGGTAAAAAATTCAAAGTGTTGCCCTATATATTAACTAAAAATAAACGCGATAAACATATTAATTTGTTGTTATTACAGGACTCTTATATTGGCGAGAATGAATTTGATGATTTAACACCTGTTATATACCACTATGTGTGGATCAAGGATTTATCGCGTCTTATTTCCGCGCAAATAAATAAAGATAAACATAAAAAATACTTTTGTGATCGGTGTTTACATTATTTTTTAACACAGGAAAAGCTTGATAGACATATGGGAGTGTGTATAAAATTATCTAATGTAGCCGTTCCTAAAGTGCCTGAAGAGGGTAAACATTTAGCAGAAATTAAAAATTTTAAGCATAAAGAGCGGGTGCCCTTTGTAATTTACGCTGATATAGAGAGTTTATTAGTTCCTGCTCAAGATGACACTACAAAAACCACGTATAAGACCCACAACCATGTTCCATACAGTATTGGGTATTATATTAAATCTTCATATGACGACTCATTATCATTTTACAAAGCATATACGGGGCCAGACTGTATGGAGTGGTTTGTGCGTGAGTTGCAGCAATTTTCCGAGGATGTTGAAACAGTATTTCAGTGTCCTTTGCCAATGGAGCCACTAACCGAAGAACAAAATATACAGTTTAATATGGCGACTATGTGTCACATTTGCGAGAAGCTTTTTCTGCGGAAGAAAAGAAAGTTAGAGACCACTGCCATTTAACTGGGAAATATCGCGGACCTGCGCATGAAACATGTAATTTGGGCTACCAAGATGCCCAATGTGTGCCAGTAATATTCCACAACCTTAGCGGCTATGATGGCCACATGGTAATAATGGCTCTCGCGGCGGTAAAAGGACGAATCGATATTTTACCGGTTAATAAGGAACGTTATATCTCCTTTACTAAGCATTTTGATAATACTCCGATTACTTTTCGCTTTATTGATAGTTTCCGGTTTATGGCAAGTTGTTTGGACGAGCTCGCTTCATACTTAAATGACTATCCCATTCTACAATCTGAATTTAAGGATTTGGATGAGGGGCGTCTAAAACTATTAAAAAGAAAGGGTGTATTCCCCTATGAATATATGTCCGGTTGGGATTCTCTACAACAGACGGAGCTACCGCCAAAATGCATGTTTTATGATAGTTTGAAGGATGTAAATGTTTCTACGGAAGATTACGAACATGCTGGCTGTGTGTGGCGTACGTTTAATTGTAAAACTATGCAGGATTACTCGGACATATATTTAAAAACCGATATATTGCTTTTGGCTGATGTATTTGAGACGTTTAGAACAACATCACATAAAACATATGGCTTAGATCCCGCATGGTCCTATACTCTGCCTGGATACCGATGGCTTTGTATGACATATAAAAACACACAAACGCTTGAACTGATGACCGATTACGAGATGATTGAATTTATAGAGAGGCATCAGGGGTGGATTAAGTCAATGTTCGGTGAGATACGCAGAAGCCAATAATAAATACATGCCAAACTACGATAATACCCGGGATTCTACATATTTACAATATTTTGATGTCAATAATCAATATGGGTGGGCAATGTCACAAAAACTACCTTATGGCAATTTTAGTTGGTTGAATGAGAACGAAATTTCTACTTTAAACATATTAGATATTCCTGATGATTCCGATAAAGGATACATTCTTGAGGTTGATTTATGCATTCCACAAGAACTTCATAATGAGTTTTCTGACCTACCACCCTGTCCCGAACATCGTGTACCTATTGGAGCAAAAAATAAGAAACTATTGGCAACGCTGTATGATAAAGAGAACTATGTCATACATTATAGAAATTTAAAACAGGTACTTAAGCTTGGTGTTAAACTGGTAAAAGTACATCGCGCGCTATCATTTAATCAATCTTTTTGGCTTAAATCATATATAGATTTAAATATTAAATTACGTCAACAGTCTAAAAATAACTTTGAGAAAGATCTATTCAAATTAATGAATAACGCGGTGTTCGGTAAAACAATGGAAAATATACGAAACCACTCTAACATCAGGCTTATTACTAACTGGGACGGCCGGTATGGTTTAGAAGCGCTGATCGCCAGACCCGAATTTAAAAGTAGTACTACTATTAATGCAAATTTTGTAATTGTTGAGTTGACTAAATCTGAAGTTTATTTTAATAAACCCATTTACGTTGGGATGTGTATTTTAGATTTAGCCAAAACAACTATTTACGATTTCCATTATAATTATATGAAAAGCCGCTTTCCAGGCTGTCGTGTTTTATATACCGACACGGATAGTCTTATTTACACTATAAAACACCCCGATGTCTATCAAGTTGTTAAGCAGGACTGTCATCTATATTTCGATACTAGCGACTTCGCTCCCGATAATATTTATGGAATTCCTCAGGTTAATAAAAAGGTGTTGGGTATGATGAAAGAGGAAAATTCGGGCCGTATAATGACGCATTTCATTGGTCTTAGATCTAAAATGTATGCCCTTAAAGTGCTATACACTGATAAGGAAATTGCGGATGAACGTGATAAGTTAGAGAAGCATAGCAAAGAACAGGCGGAAATTGCGAGGGCCTTGACTAACTTTGGTGTTACTAAAAAGATTAAAGGCGTTAAGAAATGCGTCATCAAGCACGACATCACGTTCGAGGATTATGTGCACTGTTTGGAATCCTTTAATGAGCTATCCATCTCACAAAATTTAATAAGATCCGAGAAACATGCACTGTATTCAATTAGACAAACAAAGGTAGGCCTCAGTCCGCATGACGATAAGCGTAAAATTATAAAGGGGTGTAATGACACACTACCCTGGGGACACTATTCAATTATGGACGAATAAACGACTTTTTAGTATATAAGAATATTTTGTATACATTTTTAGTTATTTTTATAGTTTTATGTGGTTTTAAGCATAAAGTATTTTTACGTATGTATATAAATAATTAAAAAGAGCCATTAAAAGATATCCTATGAGATCAATAAAAGATGCCGCTAAAACATATATACCATAATATTTTATGCAAATCACATAAAAATTTTTTTTAATCGTATGTTTTTAATACTAATACTAGTTACGACAAACAGACAAACAGACCTAAATCCCTATCATAGTTTGGGGTGATAAACTATGCATTTTTTAAGCGTACTAAAATAATAATAATTGGTGAAATAGGCCCGAAAAATTATTATTTTAACAGTCTCAAGTCTGTATAAAACGCTAGAGACCCTTTCATAATTAGGGGTAATTAATTATGCATTTTTAAACGTACTAAAATAATAATAATTGGTGAAATAGACCTGAAAAATTATTATTTTAACAGTCTCAAGTCTGTATAAAACGTGAGAGGCCCTTTTGCAATTTGGGGTGATAAATGGCACATTTTTAAACGTGCCAAGGTAATAGTTTGCTTAAAAATAGCCTTGTGATTATTATCTTGCCGGTTCCAAGCCCGGTGAAACGTGAGGAAAAATGAGCCTTAATTTTTTTAATTTTTGGCCATATTTAACTAACATATCAGATTGGGACCAGAAGTTAAAATTCTATCATTCAACTGTGGCGTGGATATGTTACGTCTTTTTACTATGTTGGAAAAAATATTGTCCTATATTAATATGATACATTAGAACCACACCCTTAACAGCTGAATCAAGTAGGACCCCATTCAATCAACTAGGACTGTTTTTGATAATTTCACTGGAGTCGATGTGTAATGTGTTGTTTTTTAATATTGCACGTTGTTTTATACTTGTAAATAACTATTAAATAATGCTACCTATTTTATACACGTTTTTCATCTAGAAGAAATTTCTCAATTACCCCGTATATTGGTTTAATCGCGTTGTTACTATGCATTTCAATAATTTATTATTAATCTACCCATATATTTTTTTTAAATTAAACGTGTTTAATATTAGGAGGTATTTTTTAAATAATTTTTGTGTTTATTTTATGCTATATTTTACTCAATCTCGAATGCTAATTATTAAACAGTGGTGTTGGTTGCTTTCGACCTGTTTATAGATTCAAAAAGACGTTTTGACTTATTTCCTACCATTTATCTATCTCCTTTAACTATTATGTTTTTCCGCGCTATGTGATATACTTCCTAATGCGCTGAATTATAGGTCGAACACGTTTTTGACCTCGGGTAAATTTTGGCTTTGCGGGGTGGATACCGCTATAATCTAAAAACATCTATATACTTAACGCCCTATGCTATTATGTAGGCTAAATATCGTAATTTTCTATGTATGGATGATGAAATAATTTGTTTTTTTTTATTATACCCCACAGATTTGGTTATAATAGCAGCCGAAATATATTTAAGTCTGCAGCGTCGTGGCGCTCGGGTAATATTTCCAAAATTAGGGTTACTACCCCTATAAATTATATTTAAATATGTTTCTTAGACCATAATGTAACATTAAACGAAAAATCATAAATTTTCTATTGACAGAAATCGGGAAAATGAACTTCAAACCTGGAAAACAATTCACACATATTATGTTTTAAAAGTAAACAATTCTGAAATACACATTTGGCGCTCGGTAAATATTTTCGAATCTGAAGTTACTACCCCTATAAATTATATTTAAATATGTTTCTTAGGCCATAATGTAACATTAAACCAAAAATCATAAATTTTCTATTGACAGAAATCGGGAAAATAAACTTCAAACCTGGGAAAATAATTAACAAATATTAGGTTTTAAAGTAAAAAATTCTGAACTACACATTTGGCGCTCGGGCAATATTTCCAAAATTGTGGGTTGGTTTATGCATAATTTATAATTAGCTATATACGTAACACTCTAAGGTATCATTTAAACGAAAATTTGAAATTTTTATATGTATAGAAGCCTAAATAATCTGCTTTTTAATCTGCTGTAACGGGGTACTTATTGACTTATTAAACATAAATTTTCGTGTCTATATTTTATGCTGGCCTCTATTGACAATTGAATTTATAGCGGAATAAAAAATATTTGCTTTTAATTTTATACCATATTTGTTTAAAATTTCATCTTTTTAAATATTCGCCTTGATAAAGGAGTTTAATATTATTTTACTTTTTCTGTTTGTGTTAGTTGTTTTTATTTATTAAACAAAAAAACAGTTTAATTATTTAATATTCACGTTTAAGCGGAATTTTTCCAGCGGATTACGAATTTGATATCTATTATTTTATCTTTTTTTGTGGTTGGGGGGTATTGGCTTTTCAAATTTATTTATCTAAAAACCACTCTTTATCTTTTACACATTACGAAATATTGCACCTTGCGATGTGGATTGGAATTTTATCTTTACTGCGTGTTGTGTTTTTGATTTATTTATTTAAATAATATTATATTTCTATAATTATAACGGTTTAAAAACAACCTTTACTAATTTTTTTGGTATCCCTTATTCAAATTATACTGTGTGATATAATATTTACAAACAATTTTAATTACATTGATTAATCCCATAGTACTTATATACAAATACAGGTTTAAATATATTGAATTTGCATTCATAGCCATTTATTTCCTCTTTTTTCGGTGATGATCCCTATTCATCATTTATAAGTTAATATACCTCGGGTAGCCCTCTAGGTTTTTAAAGCAATGTAACTTGACAACGGGTGGCTCGAATCCTGCCAGGTGCGAAATTTATTTACCTATGATGACGAAATACGCTTGATACTATGCTGCTATTATTCATTTATAAGTTAATATGCCTCGTGGCGCAGTGAGCGCACTGGGCTTTGAAGCGATTGGACGGAGCGACAAGTGGTTCGAATCCTGCTAGGTTTTTATTTAATTATTTCCAATTTAACTCCGATGAGCTGGTGATGTATTTAATTATTTCCAAAATGACCCAATGACCATGATGACGTCACAACGTGGATTTGACAGGTGACATAAATATAGTTAGGTTAAGATTCCTACAGATGGTGTAGTGCCCCACGCTTAGGGCCCCAGGTCTGGGTTGGGGCCCCACGTGTAATACCTTAATTAATATAGTAACCTAAGATTCCTTAAACTACCCCTATTTAAAATCATCCTCTATTTTGAGTAGGGGTTGAAGATGGTCATAAAATTGTGTTTTAGGGGCTTAAATTTCTCCCATAAGAAATACATGGGAAAAACTACCCTTATTATGTTCGTAGTGCGTTAGCATATCTACTAGCTGTATTACTATTATTAATTGTTGTTGGTTGGTTGGTTGGTGTAGACTGAGTCCAGATGGGGGCACAGTTTGGTGGCGGAGGGAATAATGTATTACTATTATCAATTGTTGTTGGTTGGAGGTGATTGGGTTCGGACGTAATTCTTGTATGTTCGTTAACTTTTCCTAACTCCGCTTGAAATAGGACATCATATATTAATTTTTCTGAATATAGTTGTATTTCTCTTGGCAATCGCCGTAATTTAATTGCTATCGATTTTCTATAAGAGTCGAACTCGTCTGCCGGTTTATTTAGTCTTAGACAATCTCTAATATCTGATCTGCTTTATTAATATTTTGGTGGTGTGCTTTGAATTTTTTGGACCTTTTGGGTAAAGGCGGTGATGATCGACTGGATAGTGCTGATGTGGAAGGTCCTGACGTGCTACCATACTATGTTCTGAATGTGCCTCTATTTCAGTTTGTTCAGATACGGCATCACCTGCCTGAAAATAATGCACTCATTATATTATATTATATATTTATATATTTTATTAATTTATATATATTTTTACAGTTTCCTACAACAAGAAACAGAATGGAAAAGTATCTCTGAAGGCTTTGAAGAAGTATGCAACTTTCCTAATTGTGTAGGAGCCTGATGGCAAGCATGTTCAAATCAAACCACCACGGGTAGTGGAGCATTTTATTATAATTACAAGGGTTATAACAGTTTAGTTCTCATGGCTATATGTATCAAATTATGAATTTATAATGTGTAATTTTTGGTACCAATGGTCGAATATCGGATGGAGGAGTCATGCATACGCTCATTTCTACACAAAATTAAAAATAAAACATTAAAGCTGCCACCCGCAACATGCCCACGAAACAGTAACAGGAAGCTACCATTTGTATTCGTTGGAGATGAAGCTTTTGCTTTACGTAGTGATTTCTTAAAACCCTACAATCAAAACGACCTGAATCATGATCGAAAAATTTATAATTACCGCTTATCAAAGGGCACGATGCAAAATTGAAAATTCATTTGGCATACTATCAGCAAGATTTCAAGTATTTCAGACAGCTATCGGTCTTACAGATAGAATCGATAGACAAGGTCGCAATGGCTTGCGGTCCTCCATAATTTCTTAAGACGCAAATGAGTCAGCTACACACCATTGGATTCTTTAATCAAGAAAATGTCAAACGGAACGGTGCAAATGGGGCTTAGAGCAATCCTAAGCAACTAGCAAACCTGCAACGTAGCCATAGCAGAAACTTCCAGTAGCGAAGCAAGTCATGTGCGTCAAGAATTTACTCAATTTTTTAACGAAGAAGGGGCTCTGATTTGGCAAAAAACGAATGATACAATAATAATTAATGGTGCAGTCATACAATCAAAATGTTTGCTTTTTTCGTCAAGTTTAACAAGTAGTTTTCTAAATTATTATCACTTAAATATTAAAGTTAGCTGCTACTTTGGAAGATTGTACACCATCTACTTTGTACATATCAGTAAAATAAAGCTTAAAAATATACTTTATTTATTGACCACCCTCTCTCTATTCTCCTCTTTCATCTATTTCCGTCTCTTCTACGTCGTCATGCACTTCTTCTTCACTTTCAAATTTGAAACAGACTGTCTTGGTATCTCTTGATCTTTAAGAAATAACAGCAATTCGTAATACCACAGGGATGGCACATATACATCTTCCAACGCAGATCCACTTCTTTTCGAGTTTTGTACTTTCTTATTTTTCTTCGGAAACCACCCCGGTATTAATTTTTTTTGATGATTTTTTGAGCATTAAAAGGGTTTAAAACTTTTCTTTTCCATTAACAATGTGTTGGGGTTTCATTTTTTTTTTTTTCAATTTTTCCCTTTTGCTTTCTTTTAAAAAACAAGGTTTTGCCCTTTTTAAAAATTAATGAAATTTCTGGGGGAAGTTCAGTCATGTTCCGTTCAACATTTTTTCAATCTAAAAATTAAAACCCCCAAAAAATTTTTTCTTGATCAACGGTTTTTACCTCTGGTTGTCTGGGGAAATTTTCCCCCTTTTTTTTGCCCCTTCCCTTGGGGCATGCGCGTTTTACGTGCGTTTAAATTTTTCGAGAATTTTTTTAATTTTCCCCCCCCTTGGAAACCCCTTTTTGCTTTCCGTTCTCATACCTGGGCGTTTATTGAGTGGGGTTTATGAACGCGCGTTCATGAATTAAAATCATAAGCGTGTGTCTGTAGCAACCTTATTATTAAAGTTTTAAGTATTGAAACGATTCGAAAAATTAAGCAAGCTAAATATAAACGAAAAATATAATAAAAATAAAGTGATTTACCTGGGAACAAGA
>JAHBCN010014945.1:0-21820 GCA_019359885.1 Listronotus oregonensis
TTTTGGGTTTTTTTAATGTCTGATATAAACAAAAGGGAAAAAAAAGCAAATATTTTGAAACAAAACTATATTGACATTGAATGACTAACCATAGAAACAAAATAAAAGATTCAGATTAGGGAAAAATAAAGGGAATCATCGCACATATTCGAAAAATCCTCCATTGTTTTCAATGCCTCATCAATTCTTTAATTAAGTTGTTGTCAGGTGACTTCTTTTAGAATGTTATTTTCCAACACTCCTAAAAAAAAATGAGGTGTTAGATCCGGAGGCTGTGGTGGCCACCATATAGGTCCATGTGTTCCAACCAACGGTTTCTAAAGTAAGTATTTAAATAATCTTTTATTCAAAGAGCGGGGGCGGGGCGCCATCTTGTTTAAAGTAAATATCTATTACTTCATTAAAGCAACATCATTAAGAATATCAAACATATTTGATTGAAGTATGTCCGGATATCTATTTTCTTTAAACCAGCAATACACCAGATGTCATTTTTTGGAAAAAATCATTTAATATGTTATTTTTGAATTTAAAATATACTATTTTTATCCATTTTAAAAGATAAAATTAGAACAGATAACTTTCTACCTGACCTCGTGTACGTATTCTGAAAACGGCAGATTATTAACAATCACTATGCAGAAACTTTTGTATAAAACATTTTTTGGTAATTCTTTTGACTAAGAAAATATAAAATTATTCTGAAATTGACAATTTCTTGTTTCCCCGTATCCCCTAAGCGAGAAAAAATATTCAAATTTTGACTTTTACATTTTTAGTTTGACTCAAAAAGAGCACATCACGCCCATATTACTTTTTTGATAGCACGACAAATACAGAGATACCTTATAAAAGTATCAAAAATAAGACAACCTGAACGTTCGCAGATTTATCATGAAAACATGCATATATATGGTTGTGTGTATTCACCATGCCATTGACATTGAGCAACTAACTGGGTCATATTTGGTGATGCTTAAGTGGGGCAATTATAATTAAGTATTAAATTAGCTAATTAATACTCTCATGCATTACCTCATTACTTTGCAGATTATCCGCAATTAATGCTATATTATAAAAAGATGGGAAAATATATCGATAGATCGATGACACGAATTTAATGTGTTTTTAGGGTTCCTATTAAAGAAGGAATATTATTAAATAATAATAGTTCTTATATAGATAATTTTTTTTAAAATCTTATTTGAAAATAAACAAACCGTAATTTAAACGACTTAAAAAAACAGGTTATCAATTCAATACGTATGTATCTAAAAGCAGGATCCAAAAGCTGGCATCGAATACTTTTTAAAATAGGATCTGTGATCCGGATTTGTAATATAATTTTAAAATGATCCGAAATCGATTCCTTTTTGGGAGGATCCGATTCCAAAAGAAATCAATTTCTTATATTTCTGATTTAAAACAAATCGGTTTATAAAGGCCAAAATCTTTTATTTTAAGAGTGCATTTACGCTACACCTTAGGGGTCGGGCGAAAGGACGTGGAGACGGTGGGCGGAGACTAACAAACTTCCACACCACAATTTTCGTATAGCCGCATTAAAAATATTATATTTTATTTAGGTTCTTCCAAATTCGGTGTATCGATGCGATGTTGTTTCCGATTGCAAGCCTACAGGAGATAAAGTTTTTCGGTAACTATGTTACACTTAAATGACATAAATTATAGACTATTTTAAAGGTAAGGAAATAATCTATGCCTCTGCTGTAGCGGATTTTTTGAAATATGATTCGAGTTAAGAGAAAATAATATCTAAACATAACCGATTTTAAGGTGACTTTCACTCAAGGAAATAAAAAAACTAAACCAAATTTAAAACTATTACAGCAGAAGCCTAGATTTAAGTGTTGGCTTTCATATAGTTTTTAAAAATTATCGATAACTTATACCGTTTTTGAGAAAAACGTTATGCCCCGAACCCCAAATTGGATCCAATTTTCGCGGCGCGAATGGACTCTTAACCTTAGTTTTTCCCCATTACGACGCCCTTTGTAAAGTGTCCTAAGTACCCTGGAGTGGAATTATGTCCGTTTCATCAGTTCCATTTCATCGCTTGTCCCTGTTCATCACTTGGCCCTTCCGAAATTAGCATTAGCAGGTATTTTAGTGGCGTTTCAACACTTAGGGCCCGGAAACCGAGCGTTTTTTCATATTATTTTTACTAGTTGTGCGTTAAAATGTCAAATTTAGTGTGACTGCAGAAAAATATGTCGATATGATTTTTTAAGTATTTAAGGTAGATAGAAGTCATATTATAGTTATTTTCGCTTGATTCGCATTTTAACACAAAACTAGTAAAAGCAATATAAAACCTAACTTGCACTCTCTTATACAGTTTAAGAAAAGATATAAAGATATAAGGAACAGCTTTGATTTAGAACTATTAAACTAAACAAAAAATGACTAAAAAGACTCTTTATTAAAAAAAACATAATTTAAGAGAAAATTTTTGAAATACCAGTACAAAAGATATTTCCCATACACATGAACATTTGAAAAACAAAATTTGTTGATTAATTAATTTTATAATAATAAACAATATAAAAATTAATATAAAATATATACAAAAAAAAACAAAAAATTTTAGAAAACTTGGCATACCAGTTTTAATTTAATTTTAAGATTATGTTAGGCAACATAGTGTTTCACCTATTGATTTAGTATGTTCTAAAAAATGTTTTAATATTAAATTAATTCTTTCATCTAGTTCGCTGTACTTTTAGCTCTCTTGAGTGTATGCATTTGTAGCTCTGTTCGTTCATATATCATATTATAATATATTGATTCCTCCTGTAAGGCCTTAATTAGTTCATAGAATTGGGATGGTTTTTTAATTTTCCTGTTCAGCGGTTGTGCCAACCTTCAACGACATTTGTGGTTCGATGTTTTCTTGGTAGCATCCCAAAGGCGATCAGTTTCAACCACTGGGACACGAAATAATCGTTAAATTGTGTAATTTTTATGTCTTCTATATTTGACTCCATTATATGTAACCATCCATCGTCTACAAAGTCTGGCGGCAAATGAGCTAAAGCTTTACGTGATCTTATATGTCTTTTGTAAAGTTCATTATCTCGGTATTTAGTTACTAAACCAAGCTCTTGCACTTTACGCCAAATAGCTTGGTTAAAATGAAAATTGCATATTTTAATAGTAGCACTAGGAAACACTTCGCGAAAAGCACAAATTGTAGCCACTTCGTGATCTATTATAAATTTTGATGGTTGAAAGTCCGAAACTTTTTCCTTTATGTATTCTTAGTCTTGTTGGGGAGTAAAGCGTAAATAGCCGGTACGACATTGGTTGTTTCACTTGTACTTCCAATATCCACGTGAATTGTGTACAGCTGCATAAATAAAGGACAGCAGCTTTTAAAGGTCCCGTCTCCAAAAAACGTGTTAGCGTTTTGTAACAATTTTCCACCATCTTTGGAAAAAACCAATAGTCTATCTTCACAGCCATCATCAATCAAAAGAAAATCTGTATATCTTTCTGGTATGACAATATCTTTGCGGTGCTTGGGAAGACTTGTAATACCCAAGGCCTTATGCCTTGCCCGATATAATGCGGATTTGACAGATGAAAATTCTGGAATACTGGTCACAAAATCCAGTCCAGTGTCTTGTACACTCATTAGCTCCTCACGAAAAATTTCTGGTACTGGTGTAGCTTCTTCACGAACCCTCTTTTTGGTTTTATAAAGGCACACTTCGACCTCATTTTTGGCGATATCGGGCTCACATGTGTTGTTTGTTTACTTTTAAAACGTTAGTGAATTCACCATTTGTAGTGAGGCTCCCGGAACATTTTGTTTTAAAACACTTCCAGAACACATTACAATTTTTATATGTATATTTTTTAGTAAATCTGTATCCTTGATAAAGACGAATACAACATCCCCTTTTTGACTCAACAATATTAATTTCCATTTTTCAAATAAACACAAGTTCTTGATAAAATCACTAACTGGTGGCTATACGGAAACTAAAGCACACTACAAAATTTCTTAAAATTTATACAAAAAAATTACCCCTTACCTTTAATTAGTTATTTGAACACTTTAGTAGAAGGCGACGATTCGCCGAATGAATTATGATAATCCATTAGTAATAAATATATTTGGGGTTTATGGTGTTTTTATGACGATTGTTTTGTAGGTAGGAATTCAAGTGTTGAAACGGCACTATGCAAAACTCATTAAAATGCCAAGTGTCGAAATGGCACAAATACAGGTAGATTTTCCTAAAGTGATAAAACGGGAATTGATGAAATGGGAAGTTACTCTGGAGTGGATACTTTTCGAATCTTTTCACACTTTTATTAAAGGCGACAGGAAACTCCAAAAGGGTCAGTGTATAATCGACTTTCGAAGCATTCAGTTTATGACATTGACGATTAAACCGTTAGCATAGTTATGCTGCATTGTTGCTACCATAGAAACTTTTGTTAACCTGATTGCTAATAAAAAGGTGTAAAACCAGGATCCGTACTTACCTTAAGTACATATCCATAAGACTAAGCACTTCATCGTCCTTTTCAAACAGGAACCAGTTGGATGTTTCCAAGAAATACTTAAATGCTTCTCTATCCTTAATGGGCACATCTAAAGTTTTTACACCATTTTTCTTCTTAAACTTTAAGCAACCTGTCTTTTTAGCGAGCTTTAGATATTTTGCACTGTATTTTATGTTATAACTCATCCCTACTAAATTTGAAAGTATAGATAAAGAACACACACAAACTTTAATACAATTTTCCTTACATACAATATTACACAAAGAGCCCTAAATACAATGGTAGCCCTTCAAAAATGGTGAAGAAATTTTTTGAAACTTTTGCCGCCATTGACCCATTAACTTAAAGCAATCGTTTTTTGAGATGCTTATTGCAGCTTCTGTTTGACCTCCGACCAGTAAAGTCACGCGTTAAAAAGCTACAAAGCTTTTTCCGGAAAGAGCGGTTGGCGGTCCCTTATCAACTAATTTTTTCCCGCGGGGGTCGAGGAGAGAGAAGAGGAGAGATTCAGAAGGGGGTCCCTCTTCTGGGGCTAGGTGCTGTGAACGAAGATTCCTAGTTATAACCTGATGTTTTTCCGTTTTTCTGTTGTACACGAGGAGTTTTTCAATGGCGGAAGATGAATGCGCGCACATTGGGAAGCGTCAGAACTGAAAGAAAACGTATGCGTAATACCAGTAGCAGTCCTTGGTTTAACCGCCATTTTTTGTGCCTTTCTTCAATATTAAAAATTTGAAAAAATCGGAATATCTGAGGGCTACAGAGCCCGACTATCCAGAAGTTCTACCGATGAAGCCTGGGAAAGCTCACGTTGCCACATCGCAACGTGTGTCTGAAAGGGGAGAGCTGGCTGATTGACTAGTATAATGGCCAACGGGGGTTATTTAACCCCCACAAGCAATCCAATCCAAAATGCTTATCTATACTTATATTATAAAGATGAAAGATTTGATTGTTTGTTTGAATTGAATAGCTCCGAAACTACTGAACTCATTTGAAAAATTCTTTACCATTAGAATCCTACATTATCCCTGATAAATAGGCCAGGAAAGAATTTTAGGAAAACTCACCCCCTAAAGGGTAAGATTGGGGGTAAAAGTTTGTATTTAACTTTTTCCTTCTGGACTTAGAAGTACGAAAATTGGTATTTTGGCTTTTGATTATGATTAATAATGATCTGTGTTAATATTTTTTAGATTACATCTGTTGGGGAGGTTTAAATAAGAAAGTTATTTGTACAGAGAAATTGTCATTTTTAAAGTTGTAAATATAAAATTAGATTTCTGATCACCCAGAAAAATAGGAGACTTTAGCTAAGAAAGGATTTTAGGAAACTTCTTTACCCCTAAAAGTGCAGAATAAAGGGGGGGGGGAAGTTTGTGTAGAACAGCGTCAAATTACAATAAAAAATTATTTGTTTTACCATTTTTGAAACTACAGCTCTTATGACGTTTATGATAAAACGTCATAAAAGCTATCAGAATTTCCTGAGTTTTTAGAACAAAAATTTATTAAAATTTGATTTAATTTTTTTAGTTTCATCTTGATAACGGTGGCCGACTTGCCACCGAAACGTAGATTAATATTTTTGATTTTTTGGGTTTTTGTTTCTTTTTTGTTGCAGGCGATCTGCAAGTTTATAGGGGTCAATAGGGATGGGCAGGGTCAGCTCGTTATACCCCGGGACCTGGACCAAAGAGGTCTCATTTTCCAAAAAGTAAAAAAAGGCAAGTATTCCAAAGAAAACAAACCGAAACATAAATCCTTCACAAAACTATAGAACATATTTACAGGGGTAGAAAGTTAAGACGACCGGAACAAATTCTTCTTTTTATCTAATTTTCTTGCTTAAAACGTTGTTTAATTTTTAAGATAGTTTAATATAATTATTTACATTACAAGATGCGAAAGTTTACTTTTTTTGTGAGGGGGTTTTTTTAAATTCCGAGGCGAACCCGGGGGTATTTTTTGAAATTTCGCATCGTGTAATGTTTTATTTTTTTGCTACTGTTCAACGCATAATTTAATAATCATTAACATCATGTTTTAATAGAAATATCAGAATTTTGAAATTTTACCGGTAACAATTGCATATACGGTTTTCTACTATTTATGGATTTTATAAATTTTTTTTTTAAAAAATTACATTTAAGTACCCTTTGGGGGGTAGCAAATATACTACCGGAGAAGAGAAACTGTTTTTAAATTTTTTTTTTTTTCCCAAAAAAACTTACCGGATCTTGGAGTGAATTTGAGTGCTGGGGGGGGAAAAACGTATAAATTGATAATTATTTATTAAAAAACCAAACACACAGAAACAGAAATCTATTGACAAAATACGCAGAAAATGGGAAAAACAATTTTTTAATTTAAATTTAAAAAAATATAGGTTAGAAATAAATCTAATATCTGATAACACATTCTTTCTATTTTTGTCAAATTAAAAAAAAATATAAAAAATTTTTGCCGGACTTAATAATTTTCGGCCATAAAATTTTGTTTTCTGGTTCTGTCTAAAATATAATTGGGATAAATAAAAAGCTTTTTGCTTCCAAAACTAACCATGGCCGACTAGGGGCTCAATTTGTCTAAACAGTTGGTCAGGGTTTAAATTTTTGGTTAGTTAAAGCGGCTTTTTTTTTTTTCCCAATTATATTTCAGACGTGAAAATGCGGGAACGTATTCGAAAAGACCCTGATTTGGCAACACTGCACGCTGATTCCCTTAATGGGGAGTTTTCGCATTATATGGAGAAAATCAATGGTAATTTTAAATTTTCAAATTAAAAAAAAAATATTAAAACACATAATTTCTCTTCTCCGGTAGTATATTTTTCAATCCCAAAAAGGGCACGGAATATGACTATTAAAAAATTTTTCCATATAATCCAAAAAATAGAAAAAAAAACCCTATTTTCAAAAAATTACCATTTTACCTGTTAAAAATTAATCCTAGCAACACATTTATTGTTGACTTGTCTGTATCAGCACTTGTCAGATTTTGAATTATTGTTTAAATTTTGTATAAATCCATTCCCATTTTAAAATGTTAAATGAATATGAAAATGGGACAAAAGGGAGTGACCTTGCGTGTGCCTCACTTCTGCCAACAAATCTAAAAAGGGGACCATCAAACATATAAATCGTTTTCTGAATGGGCTACAAAAAATGTGGGGCGGATTGACGAGAATGTGATGCTGGCGTATTTTCAAGAAAAATCCCAGTCTTTATCACCACCAACCCTCTGGTCTGTATATTCCATGCTAAGTTAAAATTTCCGTAAACAAAAATCAAGATATTTCGGAGTTAAAAAATAGTTGTTTTATTAAAAGGAAAAACGATGGTTATGAGGCAAAAAAGTAAAAAATTTTAAAAAAGAAGAAATCCAAATTTTTACTTAACGCGCCTGATCAAAGTTACTTAGCAAAAAAAGTAAAAACCATTATGGGAGTGGCTGGGGCATGCCGGACAGTCGAAATATACAGAATGAAGCAATGATGTAGAAATTAGAAATGACTTGGGTATAGTAAAAATAGTGGAGTCAAAAATAAAGTTAAAAGAAACTTTGTAGTAACCAACGATGAAGGCTCAGTTCCTTATGCAGATTTCTACAGGAATATATTGTAGACCAAGGAAGCTCCTGATGAGCATTTATTGTATCATGAAAAAAAGGGAAATGTGTTAATCAAGTAATTGGAAAGCACACTATTTCAAATGTACCTAAAGAAATTGGGAAATTTTTGAAGCGAAGACATCATGAACACTAGCCATTCTTTTAGAAAAAGTCAACTACGTTGCCAATGCTTCGATGTCGAATTTTGGACTTAAAAGGCATGGAGGTTGGAAGTCTTCTTCTGTTGCGGAGGGATATATTGCTGAATCCTATAGTAATAAGGTGGAAATTTCAAGAAGATTTTACACGAAATTCCTACCAATATTTCCTCTAATGAAGTAACAGTGAAAAATATGAATATTAACGTAGTTAAAGGTGATAACGATACCCCAACAACAAATTTAAAAACTGTTAATTCAAGTATTATTCCTCCAATTTCTTTTGCTAATTGCTCAAATTGCACAATTACTTGTAATGTTAATACCTAACCTAGTTTTTTAAAATATTTTGTCATAAATTAGTTACCTTTTATAAATAAATCCTAATATTTCCCACAAGCATATTTTCTTTTTTTTACTTTTTTGTCCAGGCGCTGAAAATATTACTTTCGTAGCTAGCAACGCTTAGCAACCAGGTAACACGAAGGTTCTCTTTCGTTATCATTCGCGTTGCTAGGACCACAAAGTTTTCTTATTTATACAGTAGTAGAAAAAAATTATTTTTATGATATAACTCTTGCTACCGCATTTGATTGACCATCTTTCTTGGATTTTGCACCCTATTTAAGTCTTTTTAATTTAGCTGAGGCGGCATTTTTATTTTTTACTGACGAGATGAAAATTTGTTAACCATTACCACCAAAAATTTTCTAAAATAAAGTGTACGCTAATGTTTTACCTGTGAATCAAGTGACTATAATTTTTTTGGTTAATTTGCCTCTCGATTGAAGCCGACTAATGCGAAAGTAAAATTTTGAATATAACTATTAATAAAAATCTCATATGATGCGTGCTTTACTGAAAACACTGTATATGTTTTTACGATTTTTGTTGGTTTTCAAGGGTAGCAAAAACAACCACCTTTATTACCATGACAAAGACATCTTTGTCATGGTAGAGATAGTAGAGAAACAATTTTATGACTTTTTAATGACGTAACTTTAGTTGATTCGCCAGATCGTTGATACATGTCTTTATTCTGTGGTAAATAATTAATTTAATGTATTTTTTAACATTTAGGTTAAAATTATCGTTGGCGTTTTCATAAGGAATATTTAAATCACATATTAAAAAAAACACCACCGCGCTGTCACCATCACCTGTTTTAAAGTTCACGCGTGACACTAAAAACAAAACTAACATCACAACTTTGTTGTTTCTTTACCAAAAACATAAACACACACTAATCAAGAAAATATTGTTTATTTTGTATGTCGAAACGTAATTTCTCAGTAAAAATCTAAAAATTATATGTTTCTAACAATAAAATTGGGGTTTGCGTAAATTTTAATTCTGCCAATTGGTAATTTTTATGTTGTAATATATGTTTAAAGAAAATTCTTGATAGGTATGGATGATTTCTAAATGATTTGGATGTTAGGATATAATTGTATCGTTGTTTTAATATTATTACGTATTTTGGTCGTGAATATTTCTATATTGGCGGTCAAAGGATATCCTAAGTAGTTTGTAAAGAATTTAATTATAATTATTTAGAAATTACCTTTAAAATTAAATTATAAATCTATAAATTATAAAAATCACGAATATTACACTATTATTTCAGGGCCTATTAATTATTTCCTAATTTCTACTATGAAAAAAAAAGTTTGTGGCTATAAAAATATTACTTTATCCCACTTATTCTTCTTTTAAAGTAATGCCGCTATCAGACATTTCTGCAGTTTTTCACTTTACTTTTAGTAACTTTCTACACTTATTTAAACTTAATTAATTAAATGGTTAAAAAAGTACCATCATTTTTTAATTATTCGCACCAAAAAGTTTGAAAGTTAGTAGTCAAGTAGGTAATTCTGGGACATTCAACGCAATAAATTATTTATTGCGCAAATAAAAGTATATAACAATGCTCCTCCAACAGATCTGCCAAACTAATAAATAATTTATATTTCAAATAATACTTAATACTAAACTTTTAAGTACAGGGTGTCCTGTTATAGATGTAACCCCCCATTAACTTTGTGCTGGCTGACGTTATTCTTAAAAGTAACGCCGATAAGATTAAACGACTCTTTGTTCTGCAGAACTTGGCCGCTCATATGTAACGGATAAGCATTGGCAGACTTTTTTCGCCACAGCGAACATGACTGTGTTTGTTTGAGGTCTTGTAAAAGAGATATCTGCATTGACCTGCGCTTGCTTTTCAAATCGGAATTACATGGTGGCTTAAGAAATTGAATATTAGATTGAAGGGTACTATCGTCAGCAAAACTATGAATGGGATTGTTTGTGGAAAAGAGAAGATCGTTAATGTGTAGAAGAAAAAGCGTGAGTGCCAGCACTGAGCCCTGGGGCACCCCAGCATTAATTTGGTAGAAGCTAGAAGAATGACCATATAGTAACTGAAAAAAGTCGATTAAAAGGAAACTGGAGAACCAAGAGCAAAGCTTAGGTGGAAGACCGTAAGAAGAAAGTTTGTTAAAAAGCCCATCATGCCAGACCTGATCCTGATCGAAAGCTTTGGATATGTCAAGAGCAACAATCTGGGTTTCACCAAGAAACTCAAGGAAAGAAGATCAGTTGTGGATATTCTGTGACGAAATCCATACTATCTATCATGTAAGATCTTGTGTTTTTCTAGATACTTTAAGATTTGGAAATTAATAAATTTTTCCATTACTTTGCAAACAACAAAAAAAAGAGACATAGTTAGGATGGGTGCAAGCTCGGACACATTTTTTAAGACGATTGCTGGTATGCCATCCAGCCCAGACCCAGATTTTTAGTATTAAGAGAAGAAAAATACGCTTGATCTGTTTGACTTTGACAGGGGCAACTGTTTGGAAAGGAAGATTAATAGGAGGATCAAGCGTAGAATTGGCAGCAGATGTTAAGGAAAATACCTTCCATATAAAAAAAAAGAAAATTAAAGGTTGGTATCGAATACCGTATTTTTATTTTAATTAAGCTATATACTTGATGGCTCTGCTGGTACAGACCTTTAAAAAATGGTAAGCCTCTAATTTGTTTTGTACCTACTTTTTTTTCCTTGGTTAATAAAGTGTATACAGAGGGTCCTGAAAAATGTAAGAAATCTCCCGGATATAAAAAAAACCCTAAAAAGAATACTAAAATTTCATATAAACTTTTTTCGTATAATCCTCCTTGTAGGGGATATTGACTTTCAAATAGCTCCAATGGAATTAAGGTTTTTAAACTTACTTATTAAATTTTATTTTAAAATATCGTATACTAAGAAAGACCAATTAGTATTAAAGGAAGTGTTGTGAATTACTTATAGCTGCAGAAAAGGACTGGCTCTGGTAGGTAGGTAGGTTTAAAGTGAGTGGGTATAACACCCTTCCACCGCGACCGATCGGTCTATTGTGGCTCACACCTTTTTATATTTCTCCACCAGGCCCGGCCCTAAAAACTGATGATCCTGTTGGGAGAAAATCTTTCCACCCCGGCAACAAGGTGTCTTTCCCCGGGAAAGGGATTTTTCCCGGGGGGTTAGGGGGGGCCGTTTGCCGCAGGGGGCCCCCGGGGGGCCTTTTTTCCAATTTTATCTTTTTTTCTTTTCCCTTGATTAAAAATCCTCCTCCTTTTTTTTTGGGCCCATTTTTAAAAAATTTCCCCCCTTAATTTTTTTTTCCCCCTTTTCTTGGGGCCCCTCTTTTTACCCAAAGTGGGAATTTTTGGCCCAGGGAGGCACCCTTTGGATTTTTTAATTGGCCCCGGGGGGATAAAGGCCCAAAAGCGCGCCAAAAAAACTGTTTATGGCAGGCCGTCCCCCCAAATCTTGAAATAGCCGCTGCTCCCCGCCATCCACAGGGGCCCTACGTATCATTGGTCGTATACTGTCACGTATAGCCCTACCCTTTTTTGATGCCCCCGGGGTTTTCCACAACCTGCGGCATGTCCAAAAAAAAGGGTGCCTTACGGTACTTTTTAGATGGAAATTTCCCGCAAAATGCTATCTGGATCAACCCCAGATATTTCTTCTTTCCAAAAAGGTATTGTTTTTCCTTGCGGTTGGTGGTCTCAATTAACCCGGTTTCTCTTTCTGGGGGTTTTTTTAATTTTTTTTCCCTTTACACCAGCTTTGTGTGGTGTTTAGTACTTTTAAGGATGTTCGAAATTTTTTCAGAGTTCCTTTAATTGGATGACTAGATTATCGCATAGCCTGCAGAGATCCCCCAAAAAAAAAGCAGGTAATCCCCAAAGGGGCCCCAGGGGTGATAAACCCCCCCCGGGGGCCCCCAAATCTGATATCCCCCCCTGCATAGGGGGTTTAAAATTTTTTGTTTTCTAACATGGCCCCGACACTAAAGACCCTTTTTTACGCCCTGTATTAATAAGAACTTTGGACGTTGTTTTAAAAAACCTTTTTAACTATTGATTAAAAATAAGTATTCTTTATTCATGTCGCTTATCCTCACCGTTTTCGAAAAAACATCACTTTATTACCTTATGTATTTGACGTATTTCGATAAAATATACATCTTTGTTTTTATCACATGTTCAACATTCAACCAACCATTGGGAAGATTAAACCCCCTTTGGGAGGTTTTTTAAATAACAATTTTTTTAAATTAAAACTATTTTTGGTTTTTTTGGTAATTCTTTTTTTCTATCCACCCAAAAAAATTTAAGGGGTAACAGTGTAAATAAAGTAATGTTTTTAAAAACCTTCTTGCGAAAAAAAAGAAGTACCAAGAAAATTTTTTTAAGGTTTATAAAACTTTATTCAAAGTTTTTATTAAATAAGGGAGTAAAAAAGAGGGTCATGTTTGTCACAGCTAGTCCGTCCGTACATCTGTGAGCAATTCACCACATTTCCCTTTATGAAATTTAAACTTATCAGTTTTCCCAAAGGGGGGAATGAAAGGGGTTTAAACCCATAGAAAAAATCGGTTAAAGGGGAAAGGGACAATTTTTAGTAGTAATCCCTTTACTACGGGGTTCCCAGTTTTAAAATTTTGAAAAACCGGGCCCCCCAAAAAAATATTTTTTTTTATGGAAAATTTTTCAAATCTGAAAAACTTTTTAAAAAGAAATTTTTTTGTGAATTTTTGACCAAGAGTTTTTTTCACTTTCGGTTTTAAATCATCATCAACTTTTTTTTTTAAGTAGTGTTTTTTTTCCCTTTTTTAAAAAATGATAATATTTAAAAAATTTGAGTTTATAACCTCATTTATTTTAAAATACAAATATTTTCTAGGGCCTTGATTCCGGGGAAATAATTTTTTGTAAAAAATAAAATATTAGTAATTGCAAAATAGATAAGCTAAAAATTTTTTACAGAAATGGATTCGCGAAAAAGTTTAAAAGTTAATACCGTGTTACAAAAAAAATACACGTAACAAGTTAATTGAAACAAGTAAAAAAAAAAAAAAATGGCAAAACTAAATTTCCATAAAATAAAGATGTAAAATAAACCAAATTCAAAATGTTGTCCATATTTCTTAACATTTAACGATATTTTTTAAAAGTCCTAACTACCCTATGAATGGTTAACTTAGGGGAGGGAATTTTCTATCCAACACCCCCGACTGAAGATTTTGGGTTTTCTTTAAATTTTGGTTAACTTAGCATCTCGTTGTCGATTTTCTTAACGTACTTCTTGGGGTGTTTTTTAAAATTCCGAAAAAAAACAAATTTGTAACCAGATTTTGAAAGTATGTTGTTTAGGATGTTTTTTTGGAAATTGTCGAAATACTTTGCGCAGCTTTAAAACATTTCTATTGCTTTGGAAATAACGTTGTTAAATATCAAGTTTTTCTTTAAATAATTAATCATTTTACAAAGTTAAAAAAATTAATAACGCACCCGAGCTAACTTGATAATGACGCTAGATGACATTCGCCGGAATCAAGCCCCTGAAAAAAATATTGGTTTTTTTGAAGTGGATGAGGTTATAAACTCCTAAACTATAAGATGTTATACATTGTTGAAAAAGAATAAAAAGCACTATTTGGCTAGACAAAATCAATTTGGCGCCCATATGAAAAAGTAAAGTTGATGATGATTCATCAACTTTACTACTTTTTCATATGGGCGCCATTATGTGCCACGGTATTAACGTTATAGCTATGTTCCCATTTCTGTAAAATATCTCTTGAGCTTATCTATTTTGCCAATTACTAATATTTTATTGTTTCAAAAAAAATGACGTTCGCCGGAATCAAGGCCCTAAGAAAATATTTGTTTTTTAAATAAAGGGTTTAAACTCTTAAATTATAACATGTTATACATTGTTGAAATCAGAATAAAAAGCACTATGTGGCTGCGTAAAAATCCAATAGGGTCCATATGAAAAATAAGGTTGATGATGATTCTAAAAAGCCGAAACGTAGAAAATAAAAATTGACTGCTTGGTCATATTCTACAAAAAAGTTGCTTAGAAGAAGTTTTAAGATTTGAAAAATTTTCACTTATAAAAAAAATATGGCCGATTTTCGAAAATGCATGTTTCAGGTTTTTTCAAAATTTCTCAAAAACCTGAATAGATAGAACCATGTAGTAAACGGGATTAGCTTACTAACATATTTGTCCAAAACTTTCCCCATTTAACCGATTTTCTATCTATCGTGGTTTTCAAGATCCCCATACATTCCCCACCAATTTGGGACACACTGTATATGAATTCGTAGTATTCTTTTCACGTATTTTCTTCCTGTCTGGGAGATTCACCACGTTCTTCCGGACAACCTTTATATGAAAATTATTAT
The DNA here is from genome assembly GCA_019359885.1 of Listronotus oregonensis. Classification (NCBI taxonomy): domain Eukaryota; kingdom Metazoa; phylum Arthropoda; class Insecta; order Coleoptera; family Curculionidae; genus Listronotus; species Listronotus oregonensis. Next base: position 15,065 of record JAHBCN010014945.1, read on the forward strand.
TTCATAATTTTAAGTTCTTTGTTTTAACTCGTTTAAATTTCTTTAAAATTAACTTTTTATTTTTTTGTGTTGAAATTATCAAAATGGGTCCAATCGCAAATATACAGGGTGTCCTAATAGGGTCGTCTTCCAGCAATATCTTGAGAGCCCTTCATCGCATAGCTTTCGTAAAAAACTATTTATAGTGAAACCAGCCTTAAGAAAATGCCGGAAATCATTTTCAAGTTCCTAATTCCACCGATAGAAGGCGTAAAACTAAGAACAAAATTGAAAACACTAATTAGTTAAAAATATGTCATATTAACTTATGTCGTTGATAGTTCTCTCACAAATTATGTAAAATAAGGAAACTTTTTTCTCCTAAGCGTTTCTCTCGAACCTACCAAATATAGGGAGGAGGAGAAGCTAATGTACATTTGAAAAAAATTAAATAACTTTTTTTCGGCTTAACCGATTTTGATAGACTAGCATTCGAATGATGATTGTGTTGTTAAATTTAACAATGGACTTAGCAATTGTTAAAAGTTAACAACGGTTTAGAATGTTTAACAAAACGTCATTGTCCGTGTTATTCAATGATTTTAGTAGGCAGCCTGTCAAAATCTGACATTTTTTTAAACATTCTAAACCGTTGTCAACTTTTAACAATTTCTAAGTCCATTGCTAAATTTAACAACGCGATCATCACTCGGCCGTAGGTCTCGTTTGAAAGAGCTTTCACCAATATTGGTATAATTAATTTCTGTTTTTTTATCCCTAGACACTGATTTGTGTCAAAGTTACAATTTTTTCGAAAAATTTAAATACAGTGGTATTATTATTATAATCCCATTGAAAAAAACATAAAAAAGTCAAGAATTTTTTAAGCTGCCGGATAAACAACGCCGCGTTTTTATCGGGAATGCCGGGACCTCAATCACAGAAAACAGGGACGTCAAAAATGACAATATCGCAGTTCATCGTAAGTATTATTATTATTAGTGTTGTTAATCGTTATTAAGTAATTTTAAATTGTCTTATTTTTATTTTACCACCATACGATATGCTCGCCGTTTTTAAAAATTTTCAAAATGCCTTTATTGCTGCAAGACAATATGCCATAAGATATTCCGAAAGATGACATATTAATAAAAAAGTGTTCAGACGTTTGACAACCCGCTTAAGAAATTTTACTTTACGGACACCACGCCGATTTTCATGAATTTTTGCATACGGGGGTTTTTTGGGGCGATGATCACGAATCTAAAATTAGTTTTTTCCAGCAACCTCTGGTTTTTGAGTTATGAGGCCTCCAAGTGGACTAACCTTAAAATGAACATTTTTTCAAAATTCCTCCTTCTTGAAACTGATTACCACCAAAATGGAACATACACTGATTGGGCAGTTATATATTAAACGAATACACTAAAATTTACAAAAGTTTATTGCTTATTTTTAATGAAAAACACCTCAAATAAATCCAGTTTTGTTTTTTATATCTTAGCAACTTAATTATAAATCAGGCAACCAGTTATACATCATATTTCTTCTTACAAGGTACAGAAAAGTGGACTAATTAAAGATTATTTTTACTTAAAATAGACAATAAATTATTGTATATTTCAGTGTATTTGTTTAATATATAAGTGCCTAATTAGTGTATGTTCCCATTTGTTGGTAATCAGTTTCAAAAAGGGAGAATTTTGAGGTTAGTCCTCTTGGAGGCCTCATAACTCAAAAACCAGAGGCTGCCGGAAAAAACTAATTTTAGATTCGTGATCAGCGCCCCAAAAAACCCCCGTATGCAAAAATTCATGAAAATCGGCGTGGTGTCTGTAAAGTAAAATTTTACAAATGTGCATCCTATTCCAGCACAATGAAAATATATTTAGGCAGAGCCCGTAGATAATAAATAATCAGCTATTATTATCCACGAACTGTGTAATTATGAATGCTGTTAATAAATTGATGGTAAACAATTTTTTTTTTTTGCTTTGGTTGGCTTTGCACAGGAATGCATACAGCCACTACATTTAACGTATTATATGGTAAACAAATAATAAAAGTATTATTGATAATACAGGGTGGCCGTCCATATTTTGACCCATTTTGATCGCGAATAACTTTTGAACAAATAAATATATCAAGATGCGGTTTTCGCAAATATACTTATATTTCTTTAAAGTTTATTCTCGTATCTTTACCATTTTTTGTGACATTCCATTAGCTCAAAAACAAAATGGCCGATTTTCCGATATAGAACAACTTTGTTATTTTAAATGGAACACCCTGTATATGTTTGAATATTTTTAAAATTTAATCTTTCCCTTTAAAAAATGTAACATAAGCTATGGTTATCTTAAAAAATAACGCATTTATTGACCTCCGAAGAATTGACTGTATGTCGAATAAGAATATTATTTTAAAAGGTATTTTTTGAAAAGTCGCCTGTGGAAACAAAGTTATCTCGTTTCCATAACAACAACAAGCCTCATTGTCAGCCATTGTTAGTCATTTTTGACAAGTTATTTTAATTAGGCAGCGCAAAATGTTCTCGTTAAGTGAAAAAGGAAAATTGTTATTATGTTTGCCGAAACCAAATCAGTAAAAGAAACCCAGCGAAGATTTAGAAACATGTTTAATAAAGCTCCACCCACAAAAATTCAATTAAAATCTGGTACAGAAAATCTGGAGTACAGGATCTTTAGCCCGTAAAAAGAAATTAGTAAACAATGAGAATTTGCTAAATAAAACGTTACAAATTTGGAGATAACTCAGGAAGATCCAACATTGTCAACAAGAAAAATCTCAAGTTCAGTCCATATTCCTAAAACTACAGTACAAGAAATCATGAAAAAAGAACTTAAATTAAAGCCATACAAAATTCAAATGTTACAAGAAATAAAAGAAACTGATTTTCCACAAAGGGTGGAATTTTGCCAGAGAATTCAAAATTTAGTAAGGAACAATATACATTTTTTGGATAGACTAATAATGTCAGACGAAGCCACATTTCACCTCAATGGAAAAGTAAATAAGCATAACTGCAGGTTTTGGGCAACAGAAAATTCTCGACAATATAACGAACACGTTAGAGATTCGCCAAAAGTCACAGTCTGGTGTGGTATGTCAAAGCAAAAAATTTATGGGCCATTTTTTTTTCATGAACCAACTGTAACTTCTTGGACTTACGTTGATATGCTGGAAATATTTTTTTATCCCCAATTGCAGGAAGAAAATCTATTGAATTTCGCCTATTTTCAACAAGATGGGGCTACACCACATTATGCTAACATTACCAAGGATTCACTGACCAACGTTTTTGGAAACCGGTGGATTGGAAGAGGAGGCCCTATTTCCTGGCCACCTCGTTCACCAGATTTGACTGTTCCAGATTTTTTTCTGTGGGGATATGTGAAAGAGAGGTGTTATAGTCCACTTCCCCAAAATTTAGAGCAATTAAAATTTAATATCCGAAACATAATAGAAAATATTCCTGAAGAATTTTTAGTCAATAGTTTTTTTCGAATTTAAATAAGTGCGTCGAAGTCGGCGGAAGGCATTTTCAACATTTACAGTAGTTTTTTAAAAAGTAATGTAACCTTATTGTAACTATTATTTTGTGAATAACCTAAACATTTGGCGATCCTTTTTTTTTGTAATATATGAAGCAAATTTTAATTGTTAAATAATATTGTTGGTCGACATGCAGTCAATTTTTCGAAGGTTAATAAATACGTTGTTTTTTGAGATAACCATAGCTTGTGTTACATTTTTTTAAAGGGAAAAGATTAAATTTTGAAAATATAGAAACATATACAGGGTGTTCCATTTAAAATAACATAGTTGTACTATAATGGAAAATCGGCCATTTTGTTTTTGAGCTAATGGAATGTCACAATAAAATCGTGAAGGTACAAGAATAAACTTTAAAGAAATGTAAGTGCATCTGCAAAAACCGCATCTTGATACCTTTATTTGTTCCAAAGTTATTCTCGATTAAAATGGGTCAAAATATGGCCGGCCACCCAATATTCGTAGAAAAACAAATAAATGGTTTTTGTTGTCATGGCATTCTTGATAAAATGCCGCGTTGTTTATCTGACACCTTAAAATAGAAAAGGACCCTACGAGCAATGCAGTTTTTCGGCAATAAGTCGAGAATTAATTAAGCTATCAAGATGCGGTTTTCACCGGTTTCTTGAATTTTTTTTATTCCCTTTTTAATGGGTTTTTAATAATATTTAAATTTTTCGAAAAAATTTTCAAAATTTATAACTTTGACACAAATCAGTCTCTAGGGATAAAACAAAAGAAAATTAGTCATACCATTATTCCATTGTAAGCCTTGGTAAAAGCTCTTTTAAACGAGACCTAGTTTATTAAAATTGGTTATGGCCAAAAAAAAGTTATTTAATTATTTTCAAATGTACTCCTCTCTCCCTATATTTGACAGGTTAGGGAAAAACGTCTAAAAGAAAAAAGTTTCCTTATTTTACATAGTTTGTGAGAAAACTATCAACGACATAAGTTAATATGGCATATTTTTAAATAATCCTTGTTTTTAATTTTGTTCTTAGTTCTGCGGCCTCTAGCGGTAGAATTAAAAACTTAAAAATAATTTTCAGTATTGTCTTGAGGTTGGTATTACTATTAATATTTTTTTCGAAAGCTATGCGATGACGGGTTCTTCAGATATCGCCAGAGGACGACATCATCAGGACACCCTGTATGACTTAAATTAATCTTGATGAAAAAAAAATGCACATATCTAATTTTATTTTTATTTTTTTTTTTTAATGTGAGAAAAGCCACAAATATAGCTCAGTTCGGACCCTTTACAATGTCGGATGCTATTTTTAAATATTTGTTACAAATTAAAGAAAAAACAATGATATATGATACCTACCTTTTGGTCTGCTCCTCAAATCTCTCATGAAACTCTGTACAGTCCACTAAATAGTCCTCAAAAATAAACTCCGAGCACACCGACGTTTCGTACCCGAAATCTGCATCAGAGTGCACCAGCGAAAATTCGGGATACATCACGCTGCAACTGGGTATACGGGGTTCCCGAAAACTACCGGGTTCCGACGATAGTAAGACACATTTTTTCGGTGAAGTGAGTTATGAAGTCCACGGGAGGATACGTGAAGTTTTAGTAGGTTAAAAATGCACATATTTTATTTACTTAAAAACTTCAAAAGAAATTGTTGTCAATTTAGAATATTTACAACGATTATTTTTTATCCTAACAATTTTGTTATCGTTAATAAAAAACCTATACTTTAACCATTTTTGACAGAGAAAAACACCTTAACAAAAATTGTATTGCATTGGTTCGAAAAGTCAGTAACCATAGGTGTCATGCAACTAGTTGGGAAAAGCACTATTTTTTGTAACGTTCGCTCGTTCCGCAAAAGAATGTAGTTGTGAAAAATTGTGTTTTCCAACGCGTTTCACATAACATTTTTTTCTAATTTTAAAAATTTAATTTTTTATAATTTTGAAATTTAAAATGACACTTTTCAAAACCTATTGTTGTCACAAATCTGACTTTTCATCACCAGTTGCAAAAATTGTAACTTTTCGTAACTAGTTATAAAAACTAAGAAGAACGTCAGTGAGTTTTAAAAAGTGTCATTTTAAATGTCAAAATTGGATAAATGGATTTTATTGGTTTAAGAAATCAGTACCCATGGTTACTTACTAGGTTTTTTTTTTCAATCGAAAGGACCAGATTATAGTTAGAAAATGGTTATCAATAGGACAACCTTTTTTTGTAGGTGATTTGCAAGTTAGGAGGGGTCAATCGATTATATGCGTGCCCGAGTATACATTGCAGGGTTATTTTTTTTTAAGTTTTAAATTATTTTAAAAATTTCTTTTTTCTGTAACACACACATGTAAAAATGGAAAAAAATAGTACGAAATGCGTATATTACCTCAAAACACGAAGATAATGAAATATCTGTGTTGTACTATACAGGGTGTTTCAAAAAAAAAGGTCGCTCGGGGGGTTTTTTTACTAAAAAAAAAAAAAAAATTTCATGCACAAGGGTCCGGGGAAAAAAATGGTTTCCGAAATACAGGGAGTTAAAGTTTCAATTTTTTTTTTTTTTTTTTAAATGACTTAAATACCACTCAACCGATTTTAATGAAACTTTGAACTTGAAAGGGATTAATAAAGTGCATAGTTTAAAATAAAAATCTGCTTACTGTTGCAGGGTGGCGTGCGTACGGGGGAACTGTAAAAAAGTATTTAGAGAAAGAATATGTGCGCCACTGACTTTTGCCAATTTTGATGCACCAGTTATAAAGCTTTTACATAAGCCACAAAAGTTACCTCTTTATATTTTTTTGTTTGGGTTTCCCTTAGCAGATATTTTTTTTTTTAAAAAATTAAAAAAAACCCCTTCGCCGGCGTAATGAAGAAAGTAATCGTAGAAACACCATGAAATTTAAAACTCTTGTTTTTTTACAATACACAATTGACTTAAAGCTAAAGAAAATATTGAAAGGAGCACCATTAGCGTTGTTACAAGCATTTAACCTGCTCCGCAAAATCTTCTTACTCTTCTGCAAATATTGTGATCTTCTCTAATGATGACAAATGCATTTCTATTTTTTAATAATACTTTCGGGATTTAATGGTGTTTTTTTAATATTTCTTTTTTAAAAAAACCCCCAAAAAAAAGTCTAAATTTTTAAAAGGGGGGGAGATCAAGGTGGCCATGGCCCGGGCCTCCACGACCCCTCCTCGGGGGCCGTATGTGT
>JAHBCN010014946.1:0-21736 GCA_019359885.1 Listronotus oregonensis
AAAATGCAGATATTTTTGCAAAATTTTGGGGTTTGAGATAAAATTTGACAAACTCACGAAATAAATACAACAGAGAATTTGTTTTTAAAAGCCGTTTTTTAGGGGGAGGAAGACACTAAAAAAATTAACTTTTTCGCTTTTTCCCAAAAATGTTTTTTTTTAAAAATGCCTTTTAAAGCCAAAAGCATCAGGTATTCATTTAAAAAATTTTTGAGAGCCGCCACTTTTAAAAGAAAGAAGTGAGGGGTTAAAAAAAAAAAATTGAAAATTTTTATATTTGTGAATTTTCAAAGATTTAAAATTTTTATTATTTTTTAATATTTTCAGTTTTATTTAAAATTTTAAAAGGGGTTATTAATTTTTTCCTTTTGTTGAAATAAAAACCCAAATGTTTTACCCATTTTTTCTTGGGAACAAACAACAAAATAAATTAGGAAATTAAACGTGTTTTGTATTGGCTAGAAAAGCCTAGGAAAAACAACTTTACTAATTGATTAAAAAAAAAAACAGAAAAAAAAATTTCAAAGAAAAAAACCAAAAAAATTTTTCAGCATTTTTGTTATTTTAAAAAGTTTTTATTTGGTATTTAAACCACAAAATTTTTTTAAAAGTTTGGGGACTTTTAAAAAGTTATTGTTTGTTGTTTTATTTATATAATAAATCTACACATAGGTAAATGACAAACGTCATAAGGTTTATTTTTGAGGGAAAGATTTTGTCTTTTATCCGTTTTAAAGCAACCTGCTAGTTCATAGGGATCAATAGGGAAAACCCTTAGCGTTATCCGACCAGGACCAAAGGGTCCCATTGATAAAAACTTTTGGCTAGTATACCCAACAAGAAATTTTTAAAAACATAAACGTCACAACAATGTACAAATATTTATTTTTATTACTAAACAAATCAGAAAAAATTGTTATTTAATTTTGTTATTTCCCAATAATTTTTTTGAGGTTATCCCTCAAAATATGAAATAAAATTTTTTTAAATTGTTGTGAATTAACCAAAATGTGCACAAATTTTAAACGAAAAATTTTGCTTCTAAATAATGTGGTTCGTCAATAACAAACTTAAAATTTAATAAAACGATATGATAATAATAATTAAATTTATTATTTACCAAAACTTAAAAACATGAAATAAACTACATTCAATATCACAAAAATCTTCCACCAACCACAAAAGTATATTCATCTTTATTTACGATTAATTTTTTAGGTTATTTTTTTAACAACAAATATTAGAGTTGCGCATCGTACCATCTTAGCTAAAGCCTTTGGACATTTTATCAGGGTTCCCGGCCAGGCTTGGGCCCTTCACAAAAGAGGTCACGGGGAAACAGTTTTAAATTTTGGTGAATGCTAGAAAAGTGACCTTCTACAATAAAATATATACCTTGGTTAAAAAGGAAACTTAGAAGTCAAACACAAACTTCAGATAGAAGATCGTAGAAAAGAAGTTTGTTAAACTGCGCAACATGCCTGACCTGGTAAAAACCTTGGACATGTCAAAACCCTGGCCTTTTTTGGACATCCAACCTCATTCAACTAGATCTTAAAAACAATAATTATTTAACTAGGTTTTATTAATAAATTAACGTTATAAAGCAACTTTTTTTAGCATTCTTTTTTTCCTCAAACATATTAATAATTTGATAAAAAAGGGAAATCAGCAAAAATGGATGGAAAATTGAAAAATACATCTCTCAAATTTTAATAAAAATAGTTTAGGCAACTCTTCTTTTAAAAGTTTTGATTTAGCTTTCTTCTTTGAAAAGCAATACCTAGCAGTTTCTTGCATTTAAAAAATAATAAAAATTGGATTTTTTGTTTTTCCTTAAATTTTATTTTTTCGCAAATTTTTGCAATTATGCATCACGTCAGGTTTAAAGTCATTTGAAGGTCAAGTGAAGAAAAACCATTGAAAAACTCTAGAAAAATTCATGCATTTGTTTTCGAAGGCGTTGAATTCGAGTCCGGCGTCTATTTACATCTATCCTAGAGGTCATCCAAGGTTATTTCAAGGTTATTTTAAAGTGTATTTGGAATAAAAATGTTAAGTGCGATTCGAAAAATCTGAAAAAATAGTACTTATGCTTTTAAGATTGGCGAATCGCATTTTGAGGTCAGTTAACCTTCATAAGGGCAGGTTCAAGGTCATTTAAAGGAAATGTGAAGAAAAAAGCATGGGACAAATCTGGAAAAAAATCACGCATATAAATAGATCCGAAGTGTAAATAAACGCCTGATTCTGATTCAGCGATCTCAAAAACCCTAGTGGCTCCTGTTTTCGGGGTTCCCGCGTAGATCAAAAGTTGACCAGTGTAATCAATTATAAAATTGTTTTTGCCATTTTTTATCTTATTTCCTCTTTTTTAGTTATCTTTTTTTTAAAGAGAGGTATGCATTTAGAATATTAAATTATTCCTTTTTTTCCTATTTTAAAAGTACGATTTGTACATGGACACGAAAGTTTCATCAACAATAATTTTTAGTTTATTCAATAAATATATATATATATATATATATATATATATATATATATATATATATATATATATATATAATATATATATATATATATATTTTAATATATATATATATATTATATATATATATATATATATATATATATTATATATATATATTATTTTATATATATATATATATATACATATATATATATATATATATATATATATATAATATTATATATAATATATATATATATATATATATATATATATATATATATATATATATATATATATATATATATTATATATATATATATATATATATATATATATATATATATATATATATATATATATATATATATATATATATATTTATTAATATGACCTAAAATTACTTTTTTCCCAGAATAATAGCTGTTTTTATTTTTAATTTTACGAATTTTAAACAAAATATTATAATAATCACTAACTTTGCTTTCCCAGACAGTCTGTGCATGGATTAATATTCAAATCTTCAACTCAAACATTTTAGCTTTTCCCTGCGTCCTAAAGACTTGCTTCGGTTGGTGTTGGTCATTTTAGTTTGACCTGCTAAATAATTACAAATAGAGGGTTAATGTGTAAACCAAATTGGCAACGCACAGAGGCGTATTATTAGAAACATCTGGTTAAAATTAGGATATTCCAAGATTATATTTAAAGCCCTGAAAAACGAAAAATTTTATAAGGGGGAACCTTAACCTAAATTTGCCAACTTTGAAATTTTCTTTAGCTAAAAGTTCAAACTTAAACGAACGGATTGATTTTTTAAGATTTTAAAGGCGGGAAATTCCGAAAATTTTTTAAAAAATACGATCCGGATCCCAGATTGGTTATAATTTTTAAAATATGAATTCGATTCTTTTGAAATAATCATTCCAAAGAATTAAATGATTTAACCAAATCGGTTTTATAATTGCAATTGCTTTTTTAATTAAGCCATTATAAATTTCCCAGATTTTGACCTAAGATTTCCAGATTTTGACCAAGCACCTTAAAAAACCTTTATATCCTGAATTTTAAGGCAATCTAAGGTTTATAAATGTCAAAATTTACCATTTTGAATTGTGATTTTAAATTTTTAAATTTTTACCTGAAATTTTTAATCATTTTTCTAAATGAAGATAAAGGATTTAAGAACACCTGCCTAATAAAATCTTTAAATAAGAAAACACCTAACGTGATTTTTAACCCAAATTTGTTGTTTTTCAGGTGCAAAAAAACCACATTTTAATGAAACATTTTTTTTCGTAACCGAAGTATATGGTATCCAAAAAGGGCATAAATTTTACTTGCAATGAATCTTGAAAGTTTTAGTTGCTTGATTTTAATAATTTTTTAATATGTTATCCTTGAGATAACCGTGAGGGACTTTTAAATCGGCCATTTTATTATTACTATTCAGGGGGTCTTACAAAACTGGATTTAAAATTTTAATACACTTTTATATTCCGCAAGCAGAGAAATTATTGAAGGGTACTTGTGAACCTTTCAGTAAAATTACAATAGGATGTCCCATTTATAACTTGTTTAAGAGTCCATTCGCGCCGCGAAAATTGAAACCAATTTGGGGTTCGGTGCATAACGTTTTTCTCAAAAACGGTATAAGTTATTGATCATTTTTAAAAACGAGCAACACTTAAATCTTTGGGTTTGCTTTTTTTTTAAATTTAGATTTAGTTTTTATTTTTTTGATGAAAAAACCTTAAAAAGTTAGTTTAGGTACTATTTTTTCTTAAATTTACTCATATTTCAAAAACCGTTACAGCAGAGGCATAGATTATTTCGAGCCTTAAAGAGTGTATGATTTATGTCATTTAAAAAAAAATAGTTACCGAAAAACGATTCCCCTAGGTTGCAATCGGAAAAAAATCGCACATGAATTTTTAAAAAACCTAAATAAAATATATAAAATTTTTTTAAAGCGGCTATTGAAAATTTGTAGTGGAGTTTGTTAGTCTTTGCCCACCCCTTTCCCCATCCTTTCGCCCGACCCCAAGGTGTAGCGTAAATGCACTCTTAAGGTTATTTTCTTTACACAATCACATTTAAAAACCTTATGAGGATCTCGGAAAAGAAGTTTTGGAAAACAGTTCAAAAAAAAGTTTCATTAAAGGTTATTTTATGTTGATCTCAGAAATAACATATTCAAATTTGAAAATAATATGTACAAAAACCTTTAAATTTTAAGAGTTACAGTACTTTTAACATGAGGGTTATATTTCGCGGCCCCAGACTCGTGCTAAAAAAAGACGCTTGATTTATCTTCTGATTATGTATAGTACCTTGTATCGAAGTTCCCTTTGTAGGGTAAAAAAAAATAAAGACGATTCGAGTCGTGATCCGATAAATAGGAATCGATTCTGTGATTCGTATTGGTGATTTGATTTCTTTACGAGGATTCGGATCCGTGAATTGATTCCTTTTTTGAAGGATCCGTCCCAGCTCTGTATCTAACTTACACAAATTATGAAAGCACTAGATGTTTGGCAGGATTCTATAAAGAAAAAACTTATTTTCAACCCCGATGATTTTTCGGATACAACAAGCAAAAATTATTTTAATTACTTGTTTCGCAACTAGTAACTTTGAATAATTAATCTTCGGAACCAAAAGAGAAAAAATTTTTAAAACTTTAAAGGCATTAAAGGAATTTTCTATAAAAAAAAAATGAAAACTCATTTTCGATCTCTGTGAAGATATAATATTTTTTAACATGAGCAGGGCCGATTAGGCGGTGGCGAGATGGGCGACCGCCAAGGGCGCAGCTACCTGGGGAGGCGCAAAATCGACCGACGAATTTTTTTTTTTTTTTTCAGTTGTCAGTATTGTTGTCATATTAATATTTATTGAAAAATTAATTAAATAAATAAATTACAACAGAACAATTTTATAGCAAATTTTACTTAGATGCTTCATTTAATTATTTTCAATATATTAAGACCGAAAATGTATGAATTAATAATAAAATATCAATTTATCCAGATACCTTTATAGCAAGTGTATAACTCCTTAATTTTTTTAATATTTAAGCTGGGATAAATTGGTATTTTATAAATTGGGGGTAGCTCTAGTTCCAAACTTATAATGTATTTTTCTGGTAGTTTCTATAAAAAAATCAATGAATCGTTTGTTTAGCTAATATATATGTTTTAAATTGAATCTCACCATGGGGATCTCAGAAAGGGTTTAGAATTTTAAGAATAGAAAATTTTTTTTTTTATTTATTTATAAATACATACTACAGAGTAAAAAACTCCAAATAGTCAAAAAATGAAAATATTAGTCCAGGCAATGTTAACATAGAATAATAGAATAAAAATACAAACAAAATATAGAATTTATACTAGCTATTTCTAACTCTAGTTCTAAATGTCTCTAAACCACATGTAAACAAATTAATAGCCTGAAAGTTTTTATCGTAGTTTTTCATTATTCGGTTTAAAAAACGTTTTGATCCATAATTTTTCCCCTTATTTTCCCCATTGTAAAAATTTTGAACTGACCTAGTGGTTTTTTGAGGTATCCAAAAACATATTAAGCCCAGTAACTCACTAGAATTTTTTTGCCATTTACTATTTTATACAAAAACACAGCTTGTGCACTTTCTCTACGTTTTTTAAGACTTTCAAACCAGCTAATTGAATCTTTTACAGAATAGGGCACATTTATATGGGAATTCAATTTGTATAAAAAAAACTTAGTAAACCTATTTTGAACTCTCTAATTGTTCTATTTGGTATTGATAACAACAACACCATACAACCAATTTTCCCAAAAATGCTACGAACAATACAGTTATACACAGACTTAATGGTTCTAATATCAGATGTTTGAACAGACTCGTCTTAAAATCCCAACATTCTTGAAGTTTTTCAGGAAATGTTTATCAACATGCTTACTAAATTTAAGTCATTGCTAAAAATTACTCCTAAATCATTAAAATTATTTACAGATTCTACGATTACATTTTAATTGAGATACATTTATCACAGGACTATTACATTTATAAAAACGAGAACTTTACATTTATCGACACCGACATTTATTGTAAACGACTAGAGTCACACCATTTGACTAGATTCATTAAGTCTTGTTGAATTTAATAAAATCCTCCAGATTTCCTACAAAAAAGTTTTAAGTCGTCAGCATAGAGAGACATTTAGGGTATTTAAAGACAGAAACTACATCATTTATAAAAACAAAATAAAATTGGGCCTATGGACCCTTGGACACCTGAAGTCACTTTAATTTCACGAGACACTACTTCCGACCTTCACAACTTGAGTCCGATTCGAGAGGTACGAACTTATCCACTTGATATAATCAGGAGTCATGCCCATCTGAAAAAGTCTTTCCAAAAGAAGTCCATGAAATTTAAACCCCATCAAATGCTTTAGATAGGTCGGTGTAGATGACATCAACCTGTAATCCATCCTCAACACTATTAAACAAATAATCATGGAAAAAACCCCCAAATTTGTAGCAGTCGATCTTCCCTTAAAAATCCATGCTGCTCAGGTGAAATTTTTATGTTTAAAGGTTTCAAATAGATCGTCGGTGATTATTGATTCAAATACTTTGGGCATAATAGGCAGCAAGGATATTCCTCGGTAATTTTAATGTCCTTTTTTTTAACCAGATTTATGAATTGGAATGCCAGGATTTCTTCCATATTGAAAAGAACCATTCCTAAAAGATAGCTGGTAAATAAGGCTCAATGGGGTCAAAATTGGGACAAAGTTGCTTATAGGGAAGCCCAATAATACACTGTTAAAAAAAAAATTTAAGTATTCCCTTTTACTTTTTGGGAAAATTTTGGGGAAATAACTAAAATATCCGGGTTTCCTTTTTTTTTTTACGAGCTTTTTTAAAGGTAAAAAATTTCTAAAATACATTTTTATTGGAACTTTGCGCCTTATGTATTGGTGAAGTCAAAACTTTTTTTCGAAGTTTTGTTTTAGTAAACCATCCACAACATTATTACTTTCATTAAATACGTTTCCCGGATTTTTTTTTTTGATACGCAACTTGCCCCAATTTAAAGTTCCTAAAGCTTACCGTCGAGAGCCCAATGTTGACAGTCAAATTTTAAACACCCTGTATATTTTAAAAATCTTTTTTTTCATGTTTCATAGCAAAGATTTTGAATATTTTCTGTAAATACATGTAATACAAGTTTTAATTAAATATTTTGTTGCAATTTTTTAATTTAATAAAGTTTTTAATGTAAGTTTTAGTAGGCCTGCATGGACAGTATGTTTGTAAATATTATTTTATTGTTGAAAAATTTATTGTTTAATCATCCTTAAATAAGAATGATAGTTAATTATTCCACTTCTTGAGCCAGATACAAACAGTTGTTTTATGTAAATGTGCCCCCTTTCAAATAGTAGGCTAACATTTCATATAAAAAAAAATATAGAATTCGGGCACAAATTCCACCACAAAATTGGTATTTTAAAGAAACGAAATTGAATCAAAAAAAAAATTTAGATTCAACTTGCACTTTAATTTGATAAAATTTCCTGGGGAAAACCTGCTCCCGTTTTCGTTGAAGGGTATCCCATAACTCCCCAAAACCCCGGTGTGTGAAGGGGCGCAATGTTAAGCCCCCCCCCAAGGGCGGCTATCCCAGATGGCAATGCATGGATGGTCACATAACGGGAGTTTCTCAGAGGTGGTTCCTTCTTTTTATTTTTTAAGAAAAAAAATGTATGTCGGTATTTGACATAAATATGCATTGTTTGACCTATTTACTTGTTTTGTATTACTTTTAGTTGGAAAATGACTAGTAGTTTAAATCCTGTATTTTTTTTGTTTCGAATATAATGACACATGTCATGTTTGGTACTGGTCGCTGTAAAATATTTATTTTTTGTAAATTTTAATCTAGGATGCTGTGAAAATATATATTAGTTGTATTTGTTTTCTTACCATTTTTTTTGGATTGAAGTAAGTTTTTAAATTCCGGATTATGGTTAAAAATTTAAATTTTTTTCAACTGAATGGGCGATTGGTTGTTGGCATATCTGAAAAAGTTTTTTTTTCCAACTATAGAGAAGCCGTAGAAACAAAAAAGAAATACAATTATTTTTTGTGGCTACCGATTTTTATAGATTAAGGTCATGCACTCTAGAGTAAAATTTAAGATACTAAATATTTTGAACCAAAACTCTTAAAAATTACCTCTAAATCGTCGTTATATTCAGAATTTCATATAAATAAACGAAAATATATCGGTGAAACCAAAAGCGATACAAAACAAGTAAATAAGTTAAACAATGCATAATTGTGTCAAATATTGATGTACCGAATTTCAATTTTTTACCTCAAAAAATAAAAATGTTAAAACGCAATTTCGTAATTGGGGAGGGGGTTCAATTAAATTAAAACTGTAACAAAAAGTATCTTATACTTATAATTGTTAACTACTAAATTACTTACAATATAACTTAGTTCCTAAAACGATATGTGCGTTGTTTTAAAGGAAAATAAGGTTAAACTTTCGAAAAATAACCGCATTTTTTTCAATATTTGAAAGATTGATATTAATAAGGAAATAATGACTTCAAATTAACCATTTTGAAAAACGAGATGAGTGACATCCGTGAAAAGCTGATTCTTAATATAAATTTTGTAGCAAAAATGTTACAGAAACATTACAAACATTATGTTTTGTTATAACAATTTTTACCAGAAAATTTTAAACAGTTTTTTTTTTTTTAAAAATTTTAATAATAAAAAAAAAAAAAAAAAAAATTTGAAAAAAGACAAATTTTTTTGACATTGTTCCTTGCAAAGAACACGAACAATCCAAGCAAGACGGTACTGCCAGCGAGTTTGAAGGGGTTGGGGGTACCAACAGCAACCTACGAGAGGCCTTAAATCGGTCCGGTAGCCTATGTAAAAACCGGGTAACCGCCGAGACTCCGGGTGACATCCCGCAGGGTCACGGATATCTCAATTCACGAAACGGGGAAGATGAGCAAGCTCCCAACAATCCACCCGTCGGATAGGGGGAGGGCAGGTGGAGGAGCAACTGACGACGCCCTTAAACGACCTGCAATGGACATGGACGCTTCACGGGACGGACGAGCTTAGGGGCGATCTGATGGATGCAAAAATTCAGCGACCCCACCGCTAGAGGCTACATGAGACGAATGCATGCCGCATGGTGTGCTAAACACCTCAACAGCTCATCTTCCGGGAAAAGCGTTTGAGAGACTATGTAGCTTATCTTAACCGCTCTGGTTATGTTAGAACTCCCAAAAAAACAGGAGCCACCTCAAGATCTGAACCTATCCAGATCCAGAACAGGATCAGCCCGCGGTGGATATGATAAACGAGACGCTCCCGAACGCCGATAATAAATTAACAGAAAAGACTTTTTAAACATCAAAATCAAGATCCCCATAAAGCCTCAAAATAGACAAGCGAACAGTGCACTGAGACAGATTTTCAGAACATACAGATATATTGGCACTTAACAACGTTTTTTATGAGGGGTGCAAACAATCCCTTATTCCTAAAAACCACAAAAAGCTTTCACCAAACTCTTCAAAAGACCGAACGCCGAATACAGCAAAAGCCAAGAAAATAGATTTTTACGGCAAGAGGCATCACGTATTTCAAAGTGTATTAGAAATATATCATCCAACTTTCAAAATGGAAAATCAGGAAAATAGTTTAAAGCTCGCCAAAAAACACCATACACTAACAGATGTGCTTTTTACCCTCAAACAGGGTTTTCAGACCGCAAAGATCCTTTGGGGGTATAAACAAAAAGCTTAAAGAAAAGGCTAGAGGATGAGACAAATAAATTCAACTAGGCCTTCTTTGCTTTCTGCAGACTCAACACCCAATTGAAAATCCGCCATCAGCAAATGTCGTGGAACAGTTCCTTGGGAAGGATATTACAAAATCTCAAAGCCATTGGAACGAGATACCCCGCATTGACTAACTTTAGAGCATAGGGGAAAGCAGCTGGGCAGCATGGGGTGCGCCAATCACGCCGGAGGAGGTGAAAGTGGGCCCCGATGGGGGGGTAAGAAACTATTCTGCACCTGTCCGATGGTATCAAAACTACTGGGGAAGAAATTTCCCAGTACACATTCAATATTTAGCCAGAATCTTTGATTCTTGGCTCAACGGGGACACCAATTCCTGAGTGGTTGTGGGAAAGGCGAACCATATTGATACCAAAAAGGGGGGGGTTAAACCACAAAACTATAGACCGATCACTTCCAAATTGCTACAAGGGTTTTTACCAGAATTATACTTAACATTGAGTGCAGTTGATCCCATACTTTTCTGGGTGTAGGGGGGCAGCGAGGAGGGAAAGAGGAATCAATGGTTGCAAAGAAAATATCCTAATCGATAGATGCATTGATAATAAAGACTCAACTAATACAAACGCAACCTGAATATGGCATGATTGACTACAAAAGTGCCGATACAACATTCACGAATTACTATTGCATTTGCCAGCATCTACGTTCCTCTTTAACCTAATTCGATACTGAGCGACTGATGTCACTTGAAATCAAGGTTCTATAACATCTGGAGCACAAAAATTATTACTGAACCCATAACGTTTTTGTGCGCGGGCGTATTTCAGGTGACTCACCAGTCCTTTGCTGAGTTTGTATTTGCCAGCCTGTATCCAGCCCTCGAAAGACACGCGGATATTGCTGTGGACCACCTGGAAGACGTGGAGCATAAGGAACCAATCGTCGAGGCATATGGATGACCTAAAACTGTACGCAATTAGCGAGCGAGACCCCACAGTCTCTAAAGTGGTTCACGAATACACCAGAGATGTTGGAATGGAGCTCAGCCCTCGAGACACAAAAAGAAAACTTCTGCTTTCAACAAAGGCCGGTTTGGAAACGATTTAGAAGTTGACCAGCTTGCCGAGAAGCGCGCTACTGCCCTCTACAAACAACGAGAATTATCGGGATATTTAGAATCGACCAAACCAGATTCTGTAAGATGTTAGAGCTGTGAAGACCGAGCTTAGAGGCAATTACAGGCGACGTTTACGGAGAATTTGGGAATCCGAACTATCCGAATAAATAAGGTCCTGCTACCAACATGCTAGCAGTGCCTGTATTGCTTTACTCTTTGGAGTGGTTAAGTGGACGCGAGAGGAACTGCGCGAGCTGATGCCAGCACACGAAAATGATGCATCTTCACCGTGAGCATCCACCCAGCGTCATCAACATCCTGTATT
The DNA here is from genome assembly GCA_019359885.1 of Listronotus oregonensis. Lineage (NCBI taxonomy): Eukaryota > Metazoa > Arthropoda > Insecta > Coleoptera > Curculionidae > Listronotus > Listronotus oregonensis. Next base: position 11,754 of record JAHBCN010014946.1, read on the forward strand.
TACCTCCCACGCCACCAGGGAGGTCGTGGCCTTTAAGCTTGAGTGTAGGCACGATCGACCGGTTTTGAAATCTTGCTTGCTCAAGCTGCCAATAGTACCGATCCGCTGATGCAACTAGGAAGAGCACAATGAAGTCAGCCACGTTGGAGCGCGTTTCTATTTAAGCAGCGGAGCGAGCAGCGGAAAAATTCGGTCTCAGATTTGCAATAGATCCAAACGACGACCAGTCACTTTGTAAGGCTTGAGTCTAAATAAGAACTGCAGTTAAAAGAGCAGAACAGCAGATGCTTTTAGAAGATCACATTAATAGGCCGCAACACTTTGAGCATTACCAAAATGATAGAAGACTGACCTTAATCTCGAAAGCTCACATTTGATTTTGAAATTCAAGAGTCAAGTCTGGAGACCGAGGGTTTACTAGCATGCCAGGATGGGGTGATAAAACACGTTGGTATACACTGAAGCCGTTTTCAACATTCCTGATACTGTTTGGTTTGTTTTGTCGACAGCAACCCGAAACACTAATGCATTTATTATCAGCCTTATCCAGTGCATGCTGTAAGTGGTTACATCCACCGACATGGAACTAGATGCGCCTAATTTATTATCATCTCAGATGATTATTACGCCATTGACGTCGAAACAGCATTGGCCTTTGTCTCAAGAGGTCAGAGGCAGTAGTGGAAAAATGACAACTGTTTCCATATATTGGAATTATGCATTCACAACTGCATCTAAACTGCGCTGAAGAACCTGATATCGTCTTCCTTGATAAAAGGATAACTCTATGTGGATTGAGTTCTCTGTCTCCAGTGTGAAACTAATGATCGATACAGTAAAGAACTGGGAGAACTGAGCCAAATATCAGGACTACTAAGTGAACCCCTGGAGGCTCTATCCGAGTATAACGTGCGATTGGTTGTCCTGATTGTCGGCGTTTTGGGGGCATAAAGGAAATGTGTTGGGGGAGTTGAAGTGTATTCCGCATGTCAACATTCACCCGAACAACTGGTGATGAAAATGCAGAAATCTGTTGTCCTTAAGTCCCTTCTCGTTTACTGGAGCAAGTAATTGAATTCGGGCCGAAGATCACCGACCGAGCGGGATTAAGGAGTGGTCTTCGATACGGATGGCCTTCCTGAATAGATGTTCATGGGCTCGGGTTTCATGGATACGCCGTCGGATCTTTCTAAATAATGAATAATAATAATATGCTTTATTGTCCAAGAACACTCATTGACAAAGCTAAAAAACCACTTAACATAACATTTAAATAATAATAACATTTTCAAAGTTCGGAGCCGTTGAGCCATAATATAGATTAGAAGAAGACAATAAAAAGCATAATAGTAATAAAATGCTGGTATATACAATTCAAAACAAAATACAATATTAACTAACAAAGTTACTAGATTTCTGGTCACAAAATGATGTGAGTATTTTTAATTTCCCCCAAATTTTTTTCCCTTTGCCCTAAAAAATGACTCAAATAGCTACAGAAATCTCTACTCCTGTTAAAAATTTTTTGGGAAAGTTTTGTACAGTCTTAAACCCATAATGCATGGGGACTAAAACTAAAGTATAGTTTTTTTTCAAGATATACGAAAATGACTAACTTTATCGATTAACTCTGATTGCAATAAAAATTCTCGAAATTGTCCTTTTTGCTATGCCAACACGGGTGAGAATAGTTCAGGTCCAAAAGATATCCGGAATAAGACATCATGAATACTTATTTTATATTCGGTCAGTAGAAAGGTCCTGTAGGGAAAAGTGATAATTAGATAAACCCCTCCCCCCTTAAATAGTAAATACTAATTTTGAGGTTTTATGCTTTTTCAGAAGAAAATGAGACTTTTAGTCAATTTCTTTATTTTTAAAATACTAACCCAGTGCCGATCCAAAAATTCCCTGAATTTTTGACCACCCGAATTCAAAACGGCTTTTGAATGGGTAATGTCCTAACAACAAATAGTAAAATTTTTACAACTTTTATTTTTAATTTTAACAAATATAGACTAAACAAAAAATAATTTGCTCTATGCTTTTTTAAAAAACCCATATGTTTTAATGTAAAATACAAGATAAAAATAAAATATTCTTTTGGTGTTCAAGATAAATTTTATAAATAAAATTTCTGTAAGAATTTATTTCCAATATTTTATTATAAAAAAAAAAAACCATTTCTAAATAATAAGTTACTTATTTTTCAATATTAATAACAAATGTACGAATCTGACTGGATTTAAAACAATCAAATTTTCAATATTATCTTCGACACTAATCACAGCTTCCTTTTTCTGACTTCATTTGTTTTTTTGGTCCATCCATAGCCCGGGGGAAATACTTTCATATTCATAAGGATTATAGTCTTGGGGATTGAATGCTTCAAAATCCATTTGTAGTTTTTAATCGATGATTATTTTTTAAAACACTGTTACCCCAAGAGTGTTTCTTCAAAAGGATTTAAATTGAAATAGGTCCTAAAATAAAAAAAAATGTGTTGTGGGTTTTTTTAAAATTCTAAACCATTTAAGTAACAATTTAGGTTCGCTTTATAGTTCTACATAATAATGTGTTTAATTGTTATTTTGTACGAGTAAACTATTTTTATTTGGGCTAGTGTAATTATAAAAGAACAAAATTTATCATTGACATTGTTTTTCGTCAAAAGACTTTTCTTTCCGCTTATAACTCTAAATATGTTTTTTGAATGTTTGAAAACAAAAAGAAGTTGCTTGGTACCAAATCGGACTGTGCGTCGTATGACCCATTAATTTAATTTTCTGAGTGCTTAAATAGTAGAGTTCAAACGAACTTTTTTTCCGGCCAAACCCCGAAACCAAATTTTTCGGCCGGGCCGTTTCGGCCAAAGCCAAAAATCACGTGGGCAAGATAAAATTCCTTAAAATACTAAATTTGGTCTTTTTTCCCCTTTTTCTGCATTTTTAGGACATGAAAGGAAAACACAGATATTAATTTTTTTGTAATATTTATTTTAATTTTATCTTTTAGGATTATAAAAAAATAATAATTACAAAAAATTTTTAAGAGCTTCCAACGGCCCCCAAAAAGGGTTGGGGGGCGTCCCCAAATTCGCTTTTGGTTTCGGCAAAAATTTGGCCAATTTTGGGCCGAAACCGAAACTCCGCCCCTTGTTTTTTGGCCCAAACTGGGGCCCAAACCAAACCAAACTTTCGGTCGGACACTATTAAATAGTAGGGTGTTAGATGAGATGTGTGACAGTTTGGGATGGTCTTGATGATGAATGGACAACGGCGCTTGATTGTTTTCCTATTTTATCAAAGACCTTTGACAAAAAATAGTTTCTCAATTTAGAATTGTGTTTATGTTCTCTAAAACAACTGTTGCCAACGACGTTTTTGGGGTTGGGTTTCCATCTTAAAATGCCCAACAGTCGACTCTTTTAGTTTTTTTGCCATAGATCCAGGATTTGTTACCTGTTGCAATCTTATACACGCCCTTTTTTAAAAACCCCCTTTTTTTAATCATTGTTTGCACCAATCGACGCTTTGGGTATTTTAAAAATTTTTTTAGAAAAACCTTTTTTTTTTATTAATGATCATTAATATTGTAGATATTTTGGTGTAATAATGCCAAAGATTCTTAGTTAAAATTGTTTAAGACAACCACTGACTAGTAATAAATCATCGCATGAATTAATTCCCTTTTTCGTTAAGAAAAATTTTAAGTGACTGAAAAAAACAAAAATTTCCCCGAAATAACAGAAGTTCTGATAAAGTTATGGTCAAAAAATTTTCAATGTTTCTAGTGGAAAAAAAATTTGGAGTGCCCTCTATATGTAACAAATTAGAAAAAGAAAGTTTGCGTTTTTGTGTTTTAAACTAAAAAACTTAACCTAAAAAAAAAGTTTATAAATGGTTCATAAACTTTTTTACCTTTAATTTAAAAACAACAGCTTTGATAAATCAGGGTCATCATTTGCTTAAAACGTGCTCCAAACTTAAAAGAAAAAAACCAATCCATGGCCCAATTTAAAAATTTTTAGTTATTTGGCAGTGATACATTTAGGCCGGAATACAAAAAACAAACCAAATATTTTCATTTAAATTTTTTAAACAATTTAAGTGTCTTGTGCTTTAAATTATGTAGCTCAACTGGTAAGGCATTTCGAAAAAAAAAAAAAGTTTAAAACATACGAACCTCTGTTAATTTTTTAAATCAATTTGATTTTTGTAATCTGTTAATTTATCCACGGCTGATATAAAGGTCCAGTATCAAAGTAATCCTTTGAGCTATATCTTTCGAAAAGGGCAGCAATAGTACTTCAAATAAAAAACGTAAAATAATTATATTTGTCTACAGAAACTCTTCAGGAAAGGTTTTTAGGCTATTTGAATTTGAACTTTTTTTTCTGTATGTTGCTTTATCAAAAAGGGTCTTTAAATTATTGTCGACCCGAAAACAGATTTTTAAAAATTTGAACTGGAGTTATTTCTGGATTTTTCCAGTTGAGGGGCATACGGATATTATTGGTAGAAGAAGTAAAAAAGTGTTAAAAATAGATCTACATTTAATGCAGATTAGCTCATAAATTAATGAAGCCTAAAGTCCACGTAGGTTTAAAAACCCCTAAGAACAAACGTACTGTATGTGTCTTAATTGTAGTAAGATTTTTTTTTTAACATGGAACTAAAATTTTTGGAGATTTAAAAAAGGGGGAAAATTTTGCCAAAACGTTCCACACTGGACACCTAGGGATAGAGGAAGAAAAAAAAAAAAAAGTTTAACTAATTTTTCGGAGCAGAAGTCGTGAAAATACCTAAAAAAAGAGCGACATACCCCCATTGCCCATCGGTGGGCAAAAGGAAAAACTTTGATCATTAAAAACGAACAGCTCTTCTTTCAATGGAATTAAGAATCTAAGAGTTGGGGGAGACGCCAATTCCCTGACACAGACGTTTTTTGGGCGCTTCTTTCCAATAGTAGTTTAATGGCCTTAAAAAGGATATTTTTCCCCTTTTTTATTTTTCAAATGAGTCTTGGGGAGTTAAAACTAAATTTTAAAAGGAAGGAACCATCGTCACCAAAACTATAAATGGAATTGATTTGGGGAAAAAGGGGGGATGATGTTTTGAAAAAAAAATCAATTTGGTGTCAGTATTACTTTGGTTAAAGCTGGAAGAGAAATCTATAGAAACTGATATACGCCGAATAAAAGGAAACGGGAATTTAGTTTAATTAGGATATTTCTATAAAAATCAATAAATAACAAAATTTATTTTTAACTACCTAACCCCCTGGTTTTTGGAAAATTATTTTTAGCAAACAGTGAGCGATGCACAAGCGATAAATGCCCGAGGTAAAATGTAATGCAATGAGCCCATTTTTTGATTTCTCTTAAGCTATTGACTTACCATTGCCTACAGTAAGATAATGAGAACCCTGACAACTAACCCTTTTTTGCTGTTTCTTTAAAGGGCCCTCACCCCCCCAAAAGCATCGTCATGGAGGAGTTTCTGTGAACCTAAAGAATATAGAAAAAACCAAGTTAATTATATTACCACAATTAAATTACCATCAATTCAATCTCCCATCTTTCCCGACTTGATCCACCTTTTGCTCTATCGTCAACACAGCCAACTCGATGCCTTTCTGGTTATCTCTAATCGAAAATTTGGAAGTTACTGGATAGTAATTTTTCCCGAAACTGGTTCAGAAAGATTAAGATTCCATGTCGGCCTAAAGTTTCTTATTCTTTTAACATTTCCTTTCCATTGAATTGAAAAAGGGTTTGATGCTAGACTTGTTGAGAATTTTGTTACTACTTCAATACCATTGGGACCACTGAAAATATAAGTAAAATAAGCGTTTATAAGATCGAGCACTGTTTAAAGTTTTAGGTGTCTTTACTTGGAAAATTACATTCAGATTTTTCTTAAAATTTTTATGTGGAAAGATGTTTGACTACGAATTTACAAATCAAAAGTTACGAATTTATTAACTAATTTTATATCATCTTTAAAAGTAAAATCACAATTTGAAAAAATACGCAATATTCTCTCAATGCATTCTTTTTTGCCTTGATTGTTCACAAAAAATTTTAAAAACAAAAAATTTAGAAAAACTGTACACTCCTTTGAAGGTATTGGACCCAAATTTCCCAATCAAACTATATAATCATCCACTGAATTTACTCTTATAATTTGACTAATATATTCATTAAAAAATTTGATGTAGTTCAGCAACTATCTCCCCTTTTTATACTTGATAATCAACTTTGTCTGTCACCTTATTTAGAGGTCCTTTTGGCCTAAAATATATGCGCCGACGATCTATTTTAAATTCCTTTTTATTCCCACAAAGCCATTATAGTAATAAAAATTTTTTATTGATTCTATAGACACTCCATTTATTTCAATATTAGTTAATAAGCCTGTTTTGGATCAACAATAAAAGCTTTTCCAAAAATGAAAATTTATTTAGCGGAAATATAAGTAGCCTGTATAGGGAAATTATGCTCAAATAGGCTTCTAAAGGCAAAATAGGGGGTAAAAAAATTCCTTAGATCTATTTTATGGTTAATTTTTGTTTCTGGGTTTAAATATAAAAAAAAATTATTTAATTTTTGAATTTGTTTTTTAAAAACGGGGGAAATTTTTATTATTTTAAAAATTAAATTATTTTATTTATTAAAATTTTTGCAAAAAAAAGTAAAAATCTTTTTTATAGAGGGGAAAAAAATTTTTTATCAAATACATTTTTTTAAAATTTAAAAACAAGATATTGCAAAATAAATGCAAAAAAAAGATAGAAAAAAAAAAGAAAAAATTTTTTTTTTTTAAAAAATTTTTTCAAACTTTGTTCTGAAAGAAGATGAAAATAGGCCCAAAAAAAAAAATGAAATCAAAACCTTTAAAATGAAATATTTTTCCTTTAAAGTTGACAGAGATAACTTTAATTTTACAACTTTTTTGTTTTGCAGATTTTTTTTTTATAAAATTATTTTTTTTAAAAAGAAGCTATTTTTATCCAAAAAAGTTGTAAGTTTTTCATAACGGCATCCAAAAACCACAACAATCATAAAATTGCGCTTAAATTTGTTCTTTATTCAAAGTCATAGTCAATAACCAAAACCCAACTAGTTTTCAGGTCGGCCAGATTAATTTGTGCTTTTAGGTTTTTCTATTTCAAACAGATCATATAAAATTTAGTCGGAGGCCAAGACAAAGTTGATAGAAGAGATGAGGAACGACTGATTGCCTGACCTACCTGGTACGCCAGGTACTGCGCATATAGAAAGATTTTTAAATTTTTTATGATTGCCAATTGTAAGCAAGCTTCTTTTTAATTTTTATAAATACTTTTTTCCCTTGGTTTTAAAAATTTAAACCCCCTTCAAAGTGATTTTTAGTTTTTTTTTTAAAACCAACTTAATTTTGTATAGGTGGGAAAAAAAATTAAGGAAGTAATAGGTAGGAATTTTATAAAAAAAAAAAAATTTAAAAACTTACTTTAATGCTTTGCCTGTAAGACTTTTCGGGAAAATTAACTTGATGTTTACAGTTTTCGGGAATTGGAAGATTTCCAACCTAAGGATGGTATAGCTTCAGCTAAGAATAAAGTTCTTGCTTAGCCAGACAATTCTCCCAGGAATATTTCGAATAAAATCTGGTATTGGTATTGTTTGAGTTTGAATGTTTTTTCCCTAAAAAACATGTTCAGACAACTAATTTTAGCTAAAATAATGGGTTTAAATATAAATACACACATCACATAATATGCTTTTGGATAAAATTTTTTTTTACACTTCAGAAATTTGCAAGATAAAAATTTTGCCGGAGCATTTCCAATAAAGAATAAAGTATTTGCGGGTAGACCACCTCTTAAAATACTCTATAGTTTACTAAAAAAACTACAATTTTTTTTGATACTATAACAGACCTATATATACCAAATATATTGTTCTAATAATATCATACTTCATACGTCTTAAGGTTAAAGGGTAATATTGTTGTGGCCGATTTAAATAAAAAAAAAATTTTTCTAAATTTTGTGTATATACATATTTTTTTTGTTTTTTTTTAAAAAATTGATTTATACTATTTAAATACATATTACCGATTCCGGTAGCAAAAAAAAAGCAAATTACACTACTTTTTATAAAAATGTGCTTGGGAAAAATTGGAAAAAAGTCCAGTTATACAAATGTTTACCGACTGGGACGTGGTAGGCTAGGCGCGATGAACCACCCAATGAGTAACAAAAGGGTTTTTAATAACTACCGCACTTTAAATATTGCGAAAATTTTAAAAATAACAAAAAAAAAAAAAATACATTTGGTTTTTGCAGTTTATGTTTTTAGAAAAAATCTACTAATTGTTTTACCTTCAAGTCATTGACCCCGTATACACCTTCAATACTGGGTTTCCCTTTAATCCCCAGGTTCTTGGGGTTATATACAGTCAGAAAATTTTCTTGGGGTTTTGTAAAAACACATTCACTAAGTTAACAAGAGGACAGGTCTTAAAAGATATTTGTGGGCCGTCTGTACTTTTATCATTTGTTCCCATGAGTTGTAAAAATAATAAAGTTTTTTTTTATATATTTTTTTTTTTTTTGTTACCTTTATTTTAAAATTCTTTAAGTAATTAATGAAAAAAATAAAAAAAAAACTTAAATTTGAATGAAAGGGATTAGAGTGTCCTTTTTCATCGGTTTCGTCTTAACGTTAGGTCAGAAAATATAACCACGTTTAATCCATAGTGCAAGAACAGCCTAAATCGGCATCTTTCTTTTGATCTTGGGACAATCCGCAAAAAAACAAAGTCCAAAAAAACCAACGTACCCCGGGGTTTTAAATTTTGGTAAGAGGTAGTTTATTAACACGGGACTTAAATATTTGAAGATTGGGGGAGCAGAGAAAACTTCGGGGTAGTAGGTTTCACAGTCTGAACTTTCAGGGGTAAAAGGAACGAATAAAGCATGAGCCCTGGGGAACCCAAGATTTTTTTTTGGGGAAAGCTAGAAGAATGACTATCAAGGAAAAATAATGTATGGAATATCTAAAGGAAGCTGAAGAGCCAAGAAAAAAATTAGATGGAAAAACGTAGAAAGAAATTTTTTTAAGTGTGCATGATGACCTGGGTTTAAAAACTCTTTATTATAAGAGTGGGAAAGCAACACTTTTGCCTTTTTTTTATACGGTTTTTTAAATTTTTTTTTTTTGTATCCAAAATAAAAAAAACAATATTCGCATTGTAATAAAATAATAAGTAGGTTTATTACTTCAAAGCAGCCTGTAATAATTTCGCACTCATCTATAGCTCGCTGCAATGCCTGGCATAACATTGGCAACATGTTGCTTTTCACAGAATACGTCATGATGTGCATAACGCCCATGGCTTCCTAAGAGCATTGAGGGGCAACTCTGTCCTCAGGACCTAAATCGGCTTGAGCGCAATTGCTTGCAGACCTAAAAAAATACCTACATTAAATCAAAGTAGCAACAGATGTGACTGAATACACCGACAAATCCAAAAAAAAGGGGTGTGGTCCCTGAAAGCAAGGGAAGTAATGCTTTCCCAGAGTCAACAAACGACCAAAATTCTAGCATTTAAAAATTTATCCTTAATATAATGGATAATAATACATAATAAATGGTTGAATTTTTTATTTTATTCTTCTTTCTAATTTTACCGCACACGCCTGCAAAATAAGTTTTCCGTAAAAAAGCCTAAATAAATTAATTAAAAAAAAAAATTATTAAAATATAAATAACTATTAAAATTATTAAGATGATAGATATATGTAGCATATTAAAAAAAATTTGGAAGACCAGTTTACCCAAGGGTGGTAAAATTACACAGGTTGGTCGATCCCATTCAAGCCAATATACGCCAAATTTAAATGTCAATTCGATATTTGTGACGGGTCGTTTTCCCTATTGTTTTGTTGTTCTAATTTATTCCACGATTAGAACTTTTTTTTGTTTTTGTTTT